>CM039608.1:29874769-29966235 GCA_022457205.1 Saccharum spontaneum | reverse complement strand
ATTTGATGTGACAGGTACTGTAGCACTTTTTGGGTTGCTGAGCCAACTAAACAGGCTCTAAGTTTCGTGGGGGCACCTGTGCCTTCACCTGCCCAGACACCCCGGACGCCGCGCCAAGCACCTCCTCCACGGCAACGACTTCACCGACAAGTTCGGTCATGGGGAGGCGGACCTGGACGGGAAGCTGATGGGATCCGCAAGGTACTGCGCCACCAGCCACCAATTGGTGATCGAGTGCAAGCCCTGCCTGGACGCTCGACTGGTGTTTGAAGAAATGCCAAGCTAGGACACCACCACCGCTTACTCTGCTCATTCTGAGAGTTCTCTTCCGTTCTGTGGCGCTATCAACATCTGTGAGGGCCATAAGATATTTGTGGAAATGTTCGGTCCCAATCCTGTGGTGCTAGAGCTACTACTTGCAAATAACAAACAACAATGGCCACCCTCTTGGTTGGACTGCAACACTAAGCTTGTGATCTCCACTCAACCCTAGTTTATGGTCACTGTTCTGTCGTAGCTGGGATGCAGTGCTGCATAGGCAACCATGGCCGCCACCTATGTAGTTTGAGGTATAGAATATGATCATACAGTGCAACTTCTGGTCTCCATTCGGTCAATCGGTTGTGGTTGGGATGTTGTCTTGCACAGGCAACCATGGACACCACCTATGCAGTTTGAGCTACTAGGTGGTGGTGTTCAAGTCAGGCCTAATCCGTGGCCATCTTTTAGTAATTGTCTAGCTACAGCTGGTGCTTATGGGTTGGAGAGTGTATCACTATTACAGAAGGTGCATTACTGTTTCGCACTGGTCAACAATCTGAAAGTGGATTTGTTTCAGTCATCTCAATTGGACTCTACTTCTCTATTTTTCCTACTAATTAGCAGTAGAGGTAATGCTTCCTTGTTGACTATTAGCACTACAAGCTGGAGAGCTCAAAATTCGTTGCTGCATGCGAGGAAAGTTGTGGAAGTGGCCCACATTGATATGACAGCTTCGTTCATCTACAATCTCGTTTCAGTACTTGTGTTGAGCAAGCGATTGGCCACTGTTGGTTTACTCAGGATTACTTGCTGCATTGAGTTACAACCAAGGCCACCACCTGTACAGTTGGAGATGTATAGTATTGGTATTCAGCTAAGGCCAGCACCTTGGCCATCTTTTTATTGTTATGCAGCTTTGGTGCAGTGGATTACATCACTAGTCGTGGCCTTGGTTGGCATTTGATCCAGGCACCTTATTCAAAGTTGATTGCAGCTGCAGCAACACACGTGCTTCATTACAGTATGCATTGCAACTTTCACTTGATGGTGGGTATATTCAGAGCCAATGCTATCTGAGCGGAGTGACATATAAGTCTTTGTGGCCGCTAGTGTTCTTTCAGTATATATCAAATTGTCGCTGGCCTTCAACTGCACACACAGATGAGCTATTGATGATTGACTTCACCTAGGAAGAGGATCGGGTTCTCCCTTTGCCTCCACTCAAAATTCGGCATGGCTTCAATGGGGTGCACTCTATTGATGTAGACTATGGCCCAAGTGTTGTTACTAGCAGCAGAGTGCCACTAGCATGGGATCCGGGAGGTAAAATGGGAGAGTAGTATGATCCATGCACTGATGTAAGGTCCAAATGGCTAGAGGGGGTGAATAGCTTATTTAGAAATCTACAAGCTTCACTAAACAACCACATTAATATAAAAGATGGCTAAGCTAATTCTAGCACTAGCTCAACTATACTATGCAAGCCACCTATACAATTCTAGTGAAACAAGACTATGATCTTTAATACACACCAACAAGGCTAAGTCACTAAGCTACTTACTTCTATGTGATAAAGGCTACACTAAGCAAACTACACAAGGACTAGTACAAGAAAGTAAAGAGCAAATGACTTGATTCTTATACCAACGATGTAGAGAAGCAATGCACTCGAAGAATCAATCACAATGAGCAATCACAAGAGAAATCCTCGGCAAAGAGATGACACAAGATTTTTTACCGAGGTTCACTTGCTTCCCGGCAAGCTACTCCTCGTTGTGGCGATGCACCCACTTGATGGATCACGAGCTAATCAACTATCAAGAGTTGAACCCTCAGCGGGTGCCGCACATCCACTCACAAGATGGGGATCCTCCAAGCCACGTGCTTCACTAGAGTAGCCAATTCGCGAACTCCCGTGGGGAAGGCTCAAGAACCCCTCACAATCAACTTGGTGAGGCTCGAAACAATCTCTAAGGTCGAGCTCAACACCACCGCTGCTCCAAACCGTCTAGGGTATCGGGAAACACCCAAGAGTAACAAGCAATTCACGGCAAACACGAAGATCAAGTGCCACTAGATGCAACTCTCAATGCAATGCACTTGAATCTCACTCAATCTCTCTAGAGTATGCAACCAAGCAAGGAGACTAGTGGAAGGAGTGTTCTCTAGCTCAAAGGATGTCTCAATATCTCAAATGTGCAAGAGTTTACCCCCAAGGGCCGGCCACCTCTTATTTATAACGTTTCACTCAAGAGCTAGCCGTTATGAATTCACTTGGTGTTTTTCGGGGGCGACAGACGCTGCACAGTAGCGTCTGTCACCAAGCCGACAAACACTACAGGCGCGTCCGTTGCTCCTACGGCCGCCACGTCCTACGCGCTCGAACTCAACGGTCAAATTCCTCAGCGTCAGACGCGTCCGACGCTCACGACCCAGCGTCTGTTGCCCGCGACAGACGCAGTCCAGAGACGCCGTTTTGCGCCTGGACCGTCAGACGTGTCCGCTGTGTGAGCGTCAGACGCGCCCGACGCTCGCGACCCAGCGTTTGTCGCCTGTGACAGACGCGGTCCAGAGAGTGTGTTGACGCTCCGAGCCGACAGACGCGTCCGACGGACGCACGTCAGACGCGCCACCGCGTCTGTCGCCCATGCTCGCTCGCACAGCCATTGACGCCACCGCAGACAGACGCTGACGCCAGCGTCTATCACGTGAGCGTCCGCGCATCTGTCGCGCTCACGCCAACCCCCTCAGCTAGGGTTTAGCGTCAGATGTTGCGTGCCCACGTCTGTTACACGCGGCGCCAGCGTCTATCGCTCATAACTCAGCGAATCTTCATTGTTTTCTCGTTCCGTTTGATCACCCTTGTCACTTATGAGCTACTCTCTATATGTGTATCACTAAAGCACATGTTTTAGCTCATAAAACACTTCCGTGCTTTCACCGCTTTTTCAACCTCCGGCGCAATGGAAAATAGGCATTTCATTTCCCCGAAAACGCCTGAATGCATATGCTCAAGAAGATGACCTAGTATCACTTGATCCATGAGCTAACCGTGATTGCCCCTCTTGATAGTCGGCTATCAATCCTAAACTCGGTCAATCACTTCTCAACTCATCTTAGACCGGCAAAAGCGAAACCCTATGGTTATACCTTTGCCTTGATTACTTTGTTCCATGTCTACCTTCTCATGCTTGATCACCTTGATCATTATTTCATGTGCATCTCCACCTCTTGTGATCTTGTGACCATCACTCCATGCCACATGCTCCTTCATCACGTGTGTTGCTTATGCCTAACTCATTCCACTTGATACAATAGCATTAGCAACTTGGTGTCATTAATTACCAAAACCAAACTTGGGCTTTCAACTGAGAAGCGTTCAACCGTATACTTCAATTTAGTTGAGGTTCAAAAGGCACTTCATGTTAATCCAGTCATTAGAAAATCAAAACGGGCGACCTGCAGTGAAGCTGTTAATACTCATTGGGGGGACTGCGAAAGTTCTATGCTGCATATCTATCATGAACTCATACAGTATGGCCTTCGTATATGGATGTTTAGTGGAGACACAGATGCATTTCCTTGGGATCCCGGTGGTTCCATACTTTTCCATCGGCTTGGGGACAAGCCGAATCTCAAGGAGAGGGGGATGTTAGGGATCTGCTATGGCTGGGCCATCAACCTGGGCTTGGGCCTTGAGCCCTTTGCTGGGATAGAAGTCTACAAAAGGAAGAGAGCACGAGCGGAGACGGCTTCGAAGAATTTATCAGAACAAGTTATTGTTCTTCTTCCCCACTACTTCTCTCATGTACCTGCTCCTTTAGCTTCCAGAGCCTTCTAGTCTCTTCCTGATCTATTCCCTGCTACTTCTCTGATTCTATTCCCGATTGCTCTGCTAATCTCTAACCTCCCTTCCCCTGAGGTTATGTACTCCAATCCGTTCCTAGATCAAGTTATCTGTGAACAATCTAATGTGATTGCTAACACATCTCACTATCCCCTTGAATCAAGGATGCATTTGCATCCACACTATAGGCCCTTGCATCCATTGTGCACTTCCTGCTCCTCTCCCCTTGTTGTTGTGGCCTCGCTCTAGCGTGGCGCCGCCACCACGGGCCCACCTCCATGTGCCTTCTCATCTTCCTCTCTACAAGTGGGTCCTCGGAGGTCATCGTGACCTCACTCCGGCATGGCATCGCCATCACGTGGCTACCGTCCCTGCGCGTGCCTTCTCCTCTTGAATAGGTCCTTGGCAACCCAAGGGGTCATCAACGGATAGCTCAACGCGATAGCACAGGCAGGTGTTGCGTTGGACCTCTACCTCTCCCAAGCGAGTCCTCTGCCTCTCCGCGAGCGAGTCATTGTGTCTGAAGAAGAGGCATTGTGTCTGAAGAGCATGTGGTGGAAGCCGCGAAGAAGAGGCATTGCGTGTGAAGAGTTGCTACCATGGCCAAGCCTGCTCCCCTCACCGTCCTTTGTCTCGTCGTCACCGGCCACCGCGCGGTCCAAGCATGGCAAGAAGGTGCACGTTGTCGAGGTCGGACGACTAGAGAAGGAGGTGGTGGTGGGAGCCACTGCCACCGTTGGCGAGTAGAGTTTTGAGAGGAGCATGAGGGGGAGCAAAGGAGGACACACTTAATATAAGGTGTTCAATGAAATGTTGGTGTTTTATCTCACAGGTGCAACACAACCAAACACGAGCTTGATACCTAATATGCCCAACCAAATACAGGCACAAACAATGCAACAGAGACCAATATAGCCCCACCAACAATACCAAATTGCATTCACTTGTGCAAGGATAGCCTGTTCTGCATAACCCTTTATGGAATGTAAGTCTTGTGCGAGGAACCAATTAGACTCTCTGTATAGTATAGGCTTGACAAATCCCATCTTGAATGCCACTAGCAATCTTAAGAATATTTCTATATCTCATGACTCGAAGTCTGAAGATGAACACTGTCGTCTGATGTTCCAGGTAATAGATATGAGACACATACATTAATTTGTTTACACCCATTGAGTCGCAAAAAAACAAATGTTTACACTCATTCATCTCAATCAGTGCACAAAAAGGAATGATCAATATAGGGCGCGTTTGATTTCGGGGCTGTGGGAAGCTAGGCCCGTAAGCCAGGCTCAGGCCAGCCACGGCCAGGCTCCGATGGTGCAACTAGCTCTGTTTGATTCTTCTGGTCCAGTAGAGCCGAGCTCAGTTGAGATCGTGTTTGTTTACCTGGCCAGAAGGATACAAAGACCTTTGCATCTAGAACCTGGTAATGTTATCCCCAACTTCCCTGCCATCTTCTCTTTGGCATTTCGTCGAACAGGTGCCGGGCTGAACAAGAGAGCGGCATGATCCACAGCTCCCACACCTGCTCGCCACCATTCTGCGAGGTGCTTGGCCATCCATGGCGGAGATAGCCTGCGAGCTCGCCACGGACAGAAGCTGGCGCAACAACCGACGACGACGGCACCGCCCGTGCTGTGTGCTGCCTGCTGCCACGGACAGCGACGCTGCTGCCAAGAAGGCGCCGCCGCCGTTGCCGGAGAGAGGCAGCGCGCCCACGATGGCCTCATGCCGCTCGCTTCGTCGTCGCGCTCGATGTCGTTGGGATGGCGCATATGGTGACGCGGCCTCGGCACGGCGGCAGTGACACCACGCCCACGGTGGCTTTCGAGGAGGAGGAGTCGCGGCGGCGGCGGTCGGACGCGGCGTCGCTCAGAACTCGATCCAGCGCGGGGCCTGGACGGCGTCGAGGCTCCGGCGCGTGCACGACGACCTGCTGCTGGCCGCGCATGTCGGCGAAGAAGAAGACCGGGTTCCCGGCGAGGCGACCACGAACGGCGTGACCTAGCAGTGCGGGAGGTGAGAAGTCGAGGGGAGGTGACTCCAGCGTGTCTTTGGCACTCCTTCGGCGCTGAAGCGAGCCTGGCCGCCAGGAAACGAACCTCCTAGGCGTTTCCTGGGAGCCAGGTGAGAGTATTTTTTTGCATCCCATGAGCCGAGCTCGCTGACGGGCCAAGGAAATCAAACACGAGAAGTTGCAGCTGGAGGGCCAAGGGCCACCCTTTTGGCCGAAATCAAACGCGCTGTTGTGTCCACTACTACTACTACTTTTAAAAAATCGTCTACTACTACTCTCTTTTTTTTTTTGCGACAAGTCTACTACTACTAATTAGGTACACGGCATAATATCTCGAACCAAACCTCTTGATGAACTTTGCGACCGACCATGCATATATCTCGGTCGGGTCCACCTGTCACTCTGTCACAGTTTCACCAATCTCTTCTCAAGGCCGCAGCATGTACAGCAGCATTGCTTATTTGCTTACGTGCTTACGGCCTAATAATCTTGCTGATATGATTCACAGATTCAGCGTGTGCACGCGCCCGTCAGCGCGCATGGCACCACGGCAATCAGCAGCCAGTTAGCTAGCATTTGTCGACGTCCCTCCACTTGAGGTACTCGACTCCGGCGAGGTAGTGCGCATACGCGCCGGCGATGACGAAGAGGTGGAACAGCTGGTGGCTGTGTCCGACGAGGTCGAACCTCCCGGGCGCCCACCGCTCCGGGACTCGCGCGGCGTACACGGCGACGCCGAGCGCGTAGAGCGCGCCCATGAGCGCCTCGTACCCGGCCGACGCCACGGCGCCCGGCGCGGTGCCGCTGTAGAGGAGCAGCTTGTGCGCGATGGGCACCGCGCCCGACGCGCCCATGCAGGCGAAGAGCGCGGCGCGGAGCGGGCGCAGCTCGGGCGCCTGGAACGCCGGCACCAGCGACGCCGTCACGGCGGCGGCCCCCAGCGCCGTGATGGAGCCCATGTAGAGCAGCTGCAGGGCCCGGTCGCAGAGGAAGGAGTAGTAGGCCAGCGGGTAGAAGGAGGTGACGATCAGCGCGGCGATGCCGGCGTAGTCGAGGCGCAGCGTCACGTACGCCGTGCGCTCCGAGTGGCACAGGATCAGGTGGCACGCGCTGCTCGTCAGCAGGCACACCATCGCGCCGCCCAGGTACGCGAACAGCGGCCACCGCGTGATGGGGTCGCCGGCGGCGTCCATGGTGGCCGCCGTATTACCAGTGCTGCCCTGCATGCAAGCACAGACATCACGTACAGATCATCAGATCTCAGATTTACTACAGTATACTTGGTTAAGCGAAAAATTACACTTGATTTGCTACAACACACTGGATATGAATTCTGAATGTGTGGTCCAGTGTCAGGTGAAACAACATCCAATTCCGCTTTGTTTGCATGTCTGCTTTTCTGTGTGAATTCCCAAACACAAACACAACACAGAGATCCAGAAGGAACAAGCAGGCATGGATACTCTGTCACCATCTACAAATGCATACCAGTCATGTACAGTAACGTGTTTGTGCCTTATTTGTTGCTCGATCAAAATCTTAGGAATGGGACCTGGTTTGAAGCAATCTGTTAACTGTCATCCTCAGTCCTCATACCTCACTACTGTATTTGTTTTATCAACATGCACGCATCCTATATTTGATTATATTTTTGAAAGTTAGGGGGGAAGTATACTATATATACATGCTCGCGTGTTCAGTCGCATGGAAGAGAATACAAAATCCCAAAGCAAATGCAAGTGTCGCTGTCTCAGTGCACTTGTCATGGATGTAGCAATCATGATTATAATTGCTGCTGACCAAAACAAATCCAGGCTTTAGTCTGGTTGTTGTCCATCACAATCACATCAACAGAAAAGTATAGCTACGGTTGCACTGTTTTGGCTGAAACCGTTTCATGTAACATCACTCCCAGTTTCAGTCTTTCAGACAGATTTGCAAACTCCAGCTGGTTCACTCTGTTGTCGTGCCCAGGCCACACGTCGGCGACCGCTTTGTCGATCTGGAACTGGACGCCCGATGGTGTGTACTCGGCTTCATCAGCTTATCGTTCCTTTTTCCTCGGCATGTCTTCCCTGGGAGCGAAGAAACTTTGGAAGGCATCGGCGCCACTAAAGGTTAAATTCTTCTTCTGGCTTGCGCTACACGCACGTATTTGGACGGCACACTGTAGGATGAGGCACGGCCTGCATGACTCCGTCGAATGCGCGCTCTGTGGTCAGGAGGATGAGACGGTCGATCATCTCTTGGTGGGTTGCGTCTTCACAAGAGATCTATGGTTCCGACTGCTACGGCCGGGGGGGCTGGGAACCGCTGCTGCCCTCTTCGGGTTCTAGGCTATCGGCTTGGTGGATGGACTCCAGGTATCAGCTTGGTGGATGGACTTCAAGTCCCTGCTTCCTGCAAACCTGAGGAGGAGCTTCGACTCCATGTTGCTGCTTGTCTCCTGGCAGGTCTGGAAAGAACGCAACGCCAGGGTCTTCAACAGGACAGCCTGCTCGGTCGAGTAAACCAGGCGAGCCTTTCTGGAGGAGGCCGATGAGTGGGTCGCCGCCGGCTTCACAGCGATTTGCGAGTTCCTTATTGTGCCTGACTAGGGCTTCCAAAATGTAGCCTCCTAAGACTGCCTGTGGGTCAAGATGGCAACGGGTACGTACCCGACGGGTAGTGCCCACCCATACCCATACCCGCACCCGCAAAATTTTACCCGTCGGGTTACCCGTACCCGTATGCGGGTAAAAAAATAGTTCCATACCCGTACTCGCCAGGTAATTCTCACCCGACGGGTAACCCATACCCGATAGCATACCCAAAAATTACCTAAAAATATCAAATAGTCACATGCAAAAATAAATCATTCTCAACTTCCAACAAGTTACAAACATGCTAACAAACATTATTAGCCTCATTACAACAAAAGCAATCTACTAGAAATATAATGAATGTCTCAATGGGCCAAATTCATGACTTATATGCGCTAAAATAACTGAGATTGACTAGTTATTTTTGCGGGTATGTCTTACCCGCGGGTATGCAGGTATGGGTAGTATACACCCGCACCCGTACCCGCGCATACCCGATGGGTATAGGATTTTGCCCAATAATGTACCTACGGGTAGAAAATTCATCCCATACCCGCCTCTTTATCGGGTAATACCCGTCGGGTACTCGGGTACCCGTTGTTCTGTATGTCGGTAAACTTCTCTATCCTAGTACCTCCGGATAGCGCTTGTTGTTTATGTGCTTCTCCTTCTTAATGAAATACACGTGAAGTTGTGTTCTAAAAAAATCTGTTGGCATTTGGCAAGAATCATAACTATTCTAGTACTACCTTCAGCGCTTACTGGCACAGACGTGAAAAGATTGGTTGAAGAAAATAAATTAACAAACCAGCCAATTTTGTACGGCTGCTTGTGCCAACCTTGATGAGATTTTGAAAAGCAGAACACAACAACTAAAGGCTAATAAAGCAGTTTAAAGCATGCATCAACAAGGCTGTTTTAGAACTGTAGCTAGCAGGGAAAGTAGAAAGGACTTGCTGTGTGTAAATGAATGCAATGCAGATGCAGCCTGCCAGCAGCTAGCTAGCACTAGCAGCCCATTAAACACACGCCAACCACTAACCCACCTACCTACCTGAGATCAGTACCCTGACAGGGCCCATTAACAACAGCACATAACCACATGACACTGACAGTCTACTCCTACTATTTGCTTATAAGGTCAATGACTAAGAACAAACATAATCTTCTCCCTCCCATCACAAAATAGTGTCATTTAGATACCTAGTTTATTATGGTCACCAGCACACTATTATGAACACGAATTACTCATGACATATATGTATACATATCAACGTTGTAATATTACGAAAACGACTCTCCAGATACTAATTTAACTATATATATACCACTTGCAAAATTCAATCGAGATATTTAAAAACGATACTGATGGCTAAAGTTTTCAAATGTTAAATATATGCAACCAAAACGGCACAAATTTTGTGACTAGAGAGTATACATACTCCCTCTGTCCCAATTTATCTGTCGTTTTTTGTTTTCGTACCATAAATTTGACTTGATTTGTAGAAAATACGTGCAACATTTGTATCTCTAAATAAATTCATTAAAAAACTAGATTCAAAGATCTTTCTAATGATACCAATTATATATCATAAATATTAATATTTTTTAATATATATTTTGTCAAAGTTGTTTTTCGGAAAGCAAAAGCGATAGATATTTTGGGACGAAGGGAGTACTACTGGCCTGGTTAACAAAAAAAATAGTCTAGTAATTTAGTACCTGGATCTGGATGGCATGATGGTGAGAGGAGGAAGTGTTGGGTGGACAGCTGGTTGGGATCTGCTGACCATCTTCAGACAAAGCATCTGAAGCAGCAGCTGCAGATGGTGGCAGCAGGAAACACGCTGCAAGTGCCTCGTGCCTCAGCGCTACCGTCATGTTGGCCTTGGCCATCTCCACCAGATCTCCCAGCTGGTATGCAGTGCCACTCCTGCTGCTGCTGCTGCCGTTCCTTGGGATCACCATTGCTGTGAAGATTGTCAGGCACAGGAACAGCAGGAACCCTATCAAATGCCTGCCAGCAGAATAGTAGATCGATGTCAGGTCAGGTAAATATATACCTGCAGTGCAGGAATTATTGTCTGAAGAATATCATCGACAGTTAGGAGAAATTAAATTAAATTGCAGAAATCCTGATGAGGGGAATGGAATATAATGAGGGACTTACGACCAAACATTGAGGGTCTCGTTGTGGATGGAGAAGATGCTGAGGATGGTCTCCTTCATCGGCCACTCGCACCGGTAGTAGCCATGGATGAACTCGTTGTCCTTGAGCCACTCCGGCAGTGCTTCGTACCCGATGAGCTCCCACTTCTGCTTCTCCTCCTTCTCATCGGCGGTGACATTGCAAGCTATGCAGGAAGTTCTCGTAGGAGAAGAAGCCATGGCCGGTTCCTCCTCCAAGCTCACCACAATGCAAGGTTGGAGACGATGTATCCGGCACCTCTTGGCTCCTGGTTGTAGCTAGCCTTGGCTGGTGCAGCAGTGGCCCTGGCCTTTTCTTGCATAAGACCACAACAATGTGGTTGTGAAGCTGGTCAAGACAAGGAACCATGCATCAGAAGCAAGCTAGCTATGCTGCCTGGCAATGGTGGTTAGGTTGTGTAAGGTATGTATATAGACTGAAGTTTTGTATGTGGACAACTGGATGTATACATCTGCCTCTCTCTATATACACGCATAGCTCTCTCTCCTAGCTAGCAGTCTTCTCTTGTGCTTGGAGGCATGTTGCTCTATGGAGCCAAACAAGGAGTGCAAGCAAATTGGGATCTCTGAGACCATATACTAATAATATTCCAATATGAGTAGTTGATCCCTCCTCGTAGATGCGAAGATTCCCATTGGCTATGTGGACTAGTAGTTGGGTTTGACGTGAGGGAGAGAGAGAAGTGGTTTAAATTGCTTGTCCCATACCCCATGTGTGTGTTAACGAGAGAGGAGAGAAATAAAATCTGTCCCATGTGTCCCTCTTTTCTGTTCTTTATTAAATATAGTAGGAGTATTGTATATATTTAAGGCTTTCTTGCAGGATTTGATTTATTTGCATGGAGTACGTACTGAACATTGACAATGTGTGGGGTTCATTTCGTCCAAGAAATCAATTAAGGAGCCAATTCAGATCAACTTTTCTTTATTGTTGTTGGTTTGTTAGTCGATGGTGGTTGCTTGTCATCTGAACTCTGTTTTTTAGGGAAAGAAATCATGCCAGATTAGGTGGACAATTGAGCAAGAAAGCCTAGTCTCAAATCACACGTAACAAACAAACAAGAATTAGCGTTAGGAGAATTACCAAAACTTTTCTCCAGTTGTTGTCGGTACATCTCTGAGTGGCACATCCATATATATGCTCCAACTTTAGCATTTCAATGCTGTGAAAAGCTCCAAATATTCAGTAAAACATTCCAGCAACTTGGAGAATAACATTCTCTCTTCTTCAATGTCTGTACAGAAGTGAGCAGGGATGTCTTAACTCAGATTGGCAGCATAGCTAGATCAGGATGGAAGGGCGAACAATCACAATGGTCCAGAACTACAGATCGCAGTAAAAAAAAATTTAGTTGTAGAATACTTTATAGTTACTTCTTGTCTTACTTTATTCACAAAGAGGAGAATCAGTATCATGCATGTGAGATGGAATCGTGCCATTTTTTTGTTTTAGAATAATTGGTCTGCCGACAAGATAGGCTACTATAGATTTGCTGCACAGTACTAAACTACTAATAACTAATTTTAGTTTCTCTTGTTAGGATATTGGCTCCTTCAGGATCAAATGGCGTGTCGCAAACGCATTCGCGCCCACCAATCTAAGTGTAGCCATATTTTGTTAGGATATTGGATATTATATGTAAGGATGAAAACGGTCGGAAACGGTCGGAAAACTCCTCAACCATTTTCTATTTTTATATTTGAATACGAAAACGAAAGCGAAAATGGTAAAGCCGGACACGAAAACGAACGCGAACTTACGGAATATCGAGAATTTCGAAAACGAACTCATTCAAGCGAAATTATGTCGAACACGGTCGGTATACGAAAATTCAATACGGAATACCGATCCACAATGCATAACAATTAACAAGTGTCATCGTGGCAAATTTCGAGTGCAAGAGAGTAGACTTATCAATTTGGTTTCTTTGACAAGAGAAAAAAAGAAAAGAAAAAAGAAAAAAGAGGAAAATTTGAGATGTCATCGGTACTAGACTAGAAAGGATAGCAACAACGCCTGGCCCATCTAGCTCTCTCTCTCTTTTGGTCGGCCCAGTCACATACAATGCAACAACAGCGCCGCGTGAAGCCAGATACAGCCATGCAAGCATATAGCACCGTGCGAGGTGATTAGTCTTACCTCGATGACTCAGGGAGGTGCGACGGGGGTGAGCTGCCTATATAATGCGGCCAATGAGCATCAGTGCTCCACACTTGCCTTTGCCTAGTTGCCTGGACAGTAATGATTGACAACAAAATTCGGTTTAAACTGAATTTTGAATTCGGGATATTCCGAATTAAAAGTAGAAAAGTAGAAAACGGTCGGAAACAGTCGGAAAATGTCTAAACCGTTACGAAAACAAAAGCGAAAACGGTAAAGTCGGACCCAAAAATACGAATTCGATCGGATAAAATACAGAAAACGATGCGGTTCGGTTCGAGATATTTCCGTGTAACACCCTAAAAATTGCTTCTTTGGAAATAGAGCTAAAATGATTTAATTATGAATGTTTTGTGCTCATGAAACATAGTAAAACAAAATTTTCATTGAATTAAAATTCATCTTAGGATGTAGCAACATTGTTGCGCATACATGCTGATGCATTTGTGTTTTTATATTGTTTGGTTTTGACCAAAGATTAAAATGAATTTAAGTTGGTCTTTTTTTTAAAATACGTTTAGGTCGATTTTCCTTCTCTGATATACATATATCATTTTTCAACAATTAAATTCCTTGTTTCTCATCCATCAATCAACCTCTACAAACTTCTCGGAAATTTTTCCGACTTTTTCTGTAGCTTGTTTCCACTTGTCTGTGAGCATAGTCTAATTTTTAGATGCTCCAAAATATCTTATCATGAGCTCCAAATACTTTATTTGGGTTCCTCATGTTCCATAATGTCTCTGGAAAATTTCCCTGAATTTTCGGAGCTTTCGGAGTATTTTTCGCGGCTTAAATAATAATTCTGGACTTTTCTAGAATTATTTTATCCATGAAAATAATTAATTCTGAAAATAATAAATCTCTCATGTGTTTTCCGACGCTCAAAGCCCATGTGTAATAATCCTAATAAATCTCAAAGGCCCATACATTTATTTGCTAATGGGCTTAAATGATTACTTAGGCCTATTAGCGGAGGTGGGTGGTGCAACGTCAATTAGCACCATATCGCTAGTTGACATGGAGGTGGAGAGTTTTCCTCCCTATATATACGTACCTACCATATGGGCAAAGCACATAAAAAACTACCGTAAGAGGAGCCCCTAGTTTGAGAAATCTCTCGTGTAGTAAAATAGAATTTTCTTTCTTCTTGTCGCCGTCGGCGGCACTTGCTGGGGGGCAACGTCACCCGGAGCCCAGGAAGAACAGCATGCACGTACAGGCTTGCTACGGGGCTGCAGCTTGAGCCTGGTAATCTTTTTTTTGTTGATTCTTCTTTTTTTTTCTCTGATTTGACCCAGATGCATGTAGATCGAGATGTTTCACGCCATCATACTTTCTTGAGAACTTTCTGCTAACCAGAGATGCTTATGCAACTAATTAATTTTGTTGATGCCTCAAGCATGCATGACGACGTCTAGTTATAGCCTGTTTGGTTTCCTTCTCCGTCGGGCCTGCACTGCATCAGGGAGCCAGGCTGCCGCTGGCCAGGCCCCGGCCATGCAGCACGACGCTGTTTGCTTGCCTGTGTCTGCAGCGCATGGATACGCAGTGAAGCTGTTTGGTTGCCGTGTCAACCATCTCACGCACACTGGGAGAGCAGCGTCGGCCACGGAACATGCACCCCGCGAACCTGGCCCTGAGGAAACGAATCTCATTTTCGTTTCCCGGGAGCCTGGCCGGCTGCGTGCTTTTGCACCACGAGAGCCTGGCTCAGGACATGGTACAGGCATCCAAACAAGCTTCACTAGCATCTCGGGATGCAGGGCCACCCAAAAACAGGCAACCAAACAGGCTATTAGTTTCTACGCTTACAGTGCAGTAGTGAGGCATTGTAGGACCTCGCTCGGCATGTCATCGCAAATTAGCTTCATGAGCTCGAGCAATTGGGATTTGGCCCCCCTTGACTTTGCATCACGCTCCGTCACTGCCTCTGCTCACCATGAATAATGACCGTCACACAGTCTGCTGTCATCACGTCGGCTACGAGGAAGCCAACGTATTCTATTTTCTTTGTGTCCAGGTTCATATCTATTATATATCCTTTTACTATTATTTGTGACTGGGACATACCTGCACCTCCTTTCATTTAATCAGTTCTGTACAAGTCATGCTACGATCATTTAGCAAGTTCACTGTTTACTCTTTGTCATCTTATCAGCCTTGCAAACCAGTCTAGGATCTTTAATTTCTTTACACAAAAGCTAACCCTGCATGACCGTTCCATCCAGTTGTAGTTCTTTCTGTGGTGATCCTATGTATGTTAGCGACCATATTTATCATGTCAAATATCTCCGAATCTTATAATTTAAATATTAGTTTGATTAATATGGATGTCAGCAGTTTTAAAATTAAAAACAATATAAGTGCTGTATTTGATATTTTATATGTAAAAGTTAATATGATATGATTAATTGTTAACATAAATGTGTTTTTAAATTATAATTTTCTAGCCCAAGCACGTATCACATATAATTCTAATAGTTGTTCTCACGTGTTCTTTTCTTTTGCAAAGTTAAAGTTTAACTGGCATAAACGATATCAAATTATGTATGAATAAAATATGATCAGCTCCAACACGCATCATGTATAATTTGAATAGATATTCTCAAATTTTATTGTATTTTCTATTTGAAAAGTTAAAGTTTACTTTGATTAAAATGATACATGCATGTTTATATTTAAAATATGATTATTGATTAAATAATATGAGACATTTTCATAAATGAAATATAACTAGTTTTAACTTGTTTCTAATATTAAAATATAATTTGACTAATCTGAATTAGTAGGTTCCACATGATTTTCCTTAATTAAAATTAATCAAGCTCATAGTTGTTTCCTTTATAATATAAAAACTCTCGATAGTATTATTGTTTATCATGTTTTAATTTATGCGTTCAAATAAAATATTAATCTATATGCAATTAGTTTTCCAATTAAGAGCAACATAGGTTTTACATCTCGATCCTTTATAAATAGAATATGATTAGTTTTATCTTGTTTTTTAGTCAAAATATAATTTAACTTAATTCAATTTAGGTATTTCTCTAAAGTCTCTTATACATATTTTATATAATTATTAAAATCAATGAAGCATGTAGTTTTCTTTTTCTCGTATAGAGTGAATCTTATGGTGGTCATTTCTTTTTCATCGTAGCTCCGATTAGCGTGTTTCTCACGTTTGTGTGTTCATAGCAATGCGAAGATTAGTTTTCAAACCATTTTAATTGATTGGTGTACTGCTCTAATCTATAGTCTTTGTTTGCTATGCATGATTGTGCTTGGATGCTTGTGTGGTGCTTTATAATCATGCCCAGTCGGTGAGATTTACGTGGTAATCAAGGGACTGTTCTTTGGAGGTTACGAATCTACAGAAGAAGGATCTCAGTTTAAGGCAAGTATAGCATGGGATCATCCTTGTTTCCTATTCACCTTTAATATACTTAATTCATGTGCATGTGTCTACCTTGTTACCACTAAGGATATTCTAGTTTTTGTATCTTGTACCTTGACACCCATGGGACATTGCATTGGGTAGTATTTATGCTAGTGCTCAAGATAAATAACCATGATTTGTAACTTGACTAATGGTATATGCAATAAACGTTTAAAAGATGCTTTATAGCGACATGGCTCAAGGGGGCTAGAGCATGGGGTTATTTTTGGTGCTCTAGTTTCTCTCTATAAGGACTTATCTGTAAGCGAACATCCGGGACTTACAGTACAACTGTGAGGGCTATATGGCTCTGGCTTTAGTCAAGTATGAGGACCTTTTCTAGCTTGTTAGTGGTAACCTTCATGGCGTAAGAACGGCTTGACGAATTGGGTATAGTGCGGCCTCTGTCCTTATGTGTATAGGCTGCGCGTCATTGTGCCATTTGGAAGGGGGGCTCTACATCTGTTTGCCGAGTGAATCTAATGGCCCTAACTTGTTAGACGAACCTTTGAAAGACTTCATAGTGAACCCTGCCGACCTTCCTTGGAAGTAGGTCAAGAGATTAGCTACCTCGGGCGAAAGGGTAAATCATGACTCACAGTGAAAGTGTACAACCTCTGCAGAGTGTAAAACTGTTATAACAGCCGTGCTCACGGTCACGAGTGGCCTTGGACCCTTACAGAATAAATGATGAACACTGATGATAATGATAACACTGATGATATTGATGTTCACTAATGATTATTGTTTCTTGCTATACATTATTCTCGTTTACATGATCATGAGGTTATTTGGGTTTATGGTAAACTTGTTGCTACTCAAATGTTAAAAAGTTGACTCACTAAAAGCTATTGCAGTAAACCCGTGTCAAACCTTTTGAGCCTCATGAACCCCATGATATATTTGCTGAGTTCGACATGGACTCACTCTTGCTATTTCCCACATCTCAGGAAGGGTACCAGACTGTTAGATTCTGGAATTGTTAGGCCTGTGATCAACCAGTTAGTTTGTTCCTGGAGTGAAGTCTACACCCGGTGTTCGGAGTTGTCTTTCCGCTGTGTTGCTCTCTAAGGTATATTTTATAATATTGTGTTATGTATATTAAGCATTTGTTTCTTGATATTACACTTCTCTGTGGCTATATGTGAGATTTGACTACTTTATTTCACATATGGTGTATGTCTGGTTTTGTCCTTAAAACCGGGTGTGACAGAGTGGTATCAGAGCAATGCTGACTGTAGGACGCAAGCCTAGTGAGAAACTGGCCGTCTTAAGGTTATGAACTTGCTATAAAATCCTTGTTCTAGAATCCTTGACATTTTCTTCTCTACTATATATCTACCCTTGATATTTGTCTCCTCCTTGATGCTTATTTTAAGCCTTTGCTCTCATCTATACTCGTTGCCTTGATATGCTTTTAGAATCTTCTCTTACCACCTTCTTGCGTAATCAGAAGAGGAGCTTTAGGATCTTTACCCTTAATACAGTGATAACGATAGGATCGCAAGTTGAGTCAATGTTTGTAGTATGAACATTAAGTGTTTGGTTGGTTTGTCTTAGTGCTTATGGTTGTTTTGGATCTTTGTAATGATTGCAATAATTTTGTAGATCTGTCCTACAATTTCATTTAGTTTATAGGCCTAAGACATAAGGATTAATGGATAAATAGACGAGCTTTGGTTTTCTCCTGTTTTCTCTATCTTGTCTTTCAGAGTAACCTGTCTTTATTGGCTTATATCTCCAAGTCTGGATGTCCAAAGGTCATAAAAATTTTATGGATACAAGTAGACTTCTTTATGTTTCATTGCCACTGGAATCAACCTCATATCTGCTTTAATCTGGGAGTTATGCCTTTTGCAAGTTGAGGTTCCTATGCTGTCTGGAATTCTGGACAGTTTCGGTTGATCTCTATTTTCGGCCACCTTAACGCCATAATCTGGGACAAGTTCAACAAGGAAGTTTTAGATAATTTTATAAGCTTTCCGTTGGTGTCCAGAATACCTCTGTTACATTTCTGGAACTTAAGATATGATGGTTGCAAGATGCTAGGTCTGCGTTGACTGTCCGAACAGATATTATGCTTTGTTGTTTTACCTTAACTTAATGTCAGAATTTGGAAAAGTGTCCTATAAGGAAATTGTAGGGAATTTTATATTCTTTCCAACGGTATAAGCTACAAGTTCATTGATTTAACGGAACTCAAGTTATGGATGTTTCACTGCAGTGCTGTTATTCTGTTCGTGAGGAATTCTAGATTATTTGTTCTTGCCTATGCACATGAGTTTCTCTTGGATATTAGAAGATCTTTATGATGGCTAATTCACTCGAAAGAAGATGCAAGCTATCCTTTGTTGTTCCCCTAGTTTATCTTTTCTTAAGGGGGTAGCCAAGTTGAAGAAGATGGAGATTTCATGCATTCTAGTTCTTCACTTGGAAGAATCGGTTAACCCCATGGTTGAGAAGTCAACATCAAGCACAAATATTGTCAACTCAAGATTGATAATTGTTGGATCGTCTACAAGGAGCTTGAGTAATCATCAAGATTGATCTACTTCGAGCTATCATCGGTTAAGAGTTCAACCGCCAACCAAGACAAGTCGGCATTCATGACGTATGTTCTGTGAAGACTTAGAAGACCTCAACGTTACACCAAGCATGGCTAGTAAGTTTTTGGATAGGGTATCTCTGATGGTGGAGTTAAGAAGAAGAGCTCCAGAAAGTAAATTAATTAGAATTCACCCAAAGAGGTAATTGTGGCATTTAAACGGACTATAAGAGTAATGTCTACATGGATCATGAGAATCTAAAGGACATCTTCGCTATGTTGGTTTTGAGATTGTGGTATCATCGCCGGTTTGATCCTTATCAAGGTTATGACCTGCAAAAGTGTTCTCGCTTGGAGTAGTAAAAGTCGTTGTCGATGTCTTTAGTAATGGAGAGTTATGCTGAGAAGATTCGGACGACACCATGGACTAAGAGTTATTCGAAGTACCCGTCGATGTCTTGGAAATAGTTGAGCAAGCTACTCGAAGTAAGATGATCAAAGTATGTTGAAACATTGGAGTGACACTGAGAGGATGAGGCTTCTAGAATCAAGTGAAGAAGATCTATAGTCAAAGTTTTCATCTCTTCGATCACCGTCTTTCGAATCTCGGGACGAGATTCATCTTAAGGGGGTAGAATTGTAACACCCTAAAAATTGCTTCTTTGGAAATAGAGCTAAAATGATTTAATTATGAATGTTTTGTGCTCATGAAACATAGTAAAACAAAATTTTCATTGAATTAAAATTCATCTTAGGATGTAGCAACATTGTTGCGCATACATGCTGATGCATTTGTGTTTTTATATTGTTTGGTTTTGACCAAAGATCAAAATGAATTTAAGTTGGTTTTTTTTAAATGCGTTTAGGTCGATTTTCCTTCTCTGATATACATATATTATTTTTCTACAATTAAATTCCTTGTTTCTCATCTATCAATCAACCTCTACAAACTTCTCGGAAATTTTTCCGACTTTTTCTGTAGCTTGTTTCCACTTGTCTGTGAGCATAGTCTAATTTTTAGATGCTCCAAAATATCTTATCATGAGCTCCAAATACTTTATTTGGGTTCCTCATGTTCCATAATGTCTCTGGAAAATTTCCCTGAATTTTCGGAGCTTTCGGAGTATTTTTCGCGGCTTAAATAATAATTCTGGACTTTTCTAGAATTATTTTATCCATGAAAATAATTAATTCCGAAAATAATAAATCTCTCATGTGTTTTTCGACGCTCAAAGCCCATGTGCAATAATCCTAATAAATCTCAAAGGCCCATTGTCACACCCAAAATTTTCTATTTTGGGTTGTGCTTAGAAAACACTAAATAAAATAAATAATTTCAATATCTGAATAAATTTATTAGATAAGTTAAGTTGTTGCTAATTTAAATATAGAAAATTGAGGTTTAAAACTTTTTCATATTAATTTAATAATGTGGTGTTTGTGTGATGCTTGTCTTTGGTGTTGGTGAGTGCTATTATTTTCAAAATACCGTAGGACGACGTTTACTTCTCATCGGAAAACTTTTTGGTATTTTTCTGGATTCAAAATTCTAATTTCCGTGAGCTTAATCTTTTCCTTGATCTCTTCATCCATCTTTTCATAAGCTCCAAATACTTTATTTGGGTTCCTCATGTTCCATAATATCTCTAGAAAATTCCCTCGAATTTTCGGAGTTTTCGGAGTATTTTTCGCGGCTTAAATAATAATTCTGGACTTTTCTAGAATTATTTTATCCACGAAATTAATTAATTCCGAAAATAATAAATATCTCATTTTCCACCAAAGCTTGTGTGCAATTATCCTAAATGTCTATTCATTTATTTACTAATGGGCTTTAATAATTAATTAGGCCTATTAGTAAAGATGGAGGGTGAAACGTCAATTAGCACCATATCGCTAGTTGACGTGAAGGTGGAGAGTCTTCCTCCCTATATATATGTCCGGCCTGCCTGCTAGCCCTGTTTTCCACCGCTGTCGCCGCCGCCGCTATTGTCGCCGCCGCCGCTATTGTCGCCGCCGCCGCTGTTGCCGCCGCTTGGCCGCTTCCTTCCCCAGCTCGCCGTCGGCTTCTTTTGCCAGGAGAATGATAGACCCGCCGCGCGTACACGAGGCAGCGTGGCGCGCTTCCTTGCCATGGGCTCTGGCAGTCGGCACCCAGGTTGCCACCACGGCTCCGGCATCGGCTCTCTGTTCCATGGCAACGATCTGGATGGCGGGACCTTTGACTACTCTCGCCTCGTCGCCTCCCGCAGTGGCCGTCTTGTCGTGGAGCTTCAGCGCCGGAGACGCACCGACGGCCTGACGTTCTGTGTCTGCAACCCGATCACTGGGGATGTTTCCGTGCTGCCGCCCCTTTCTGGGAAGGACATGCCCGTCAGCTATGCCTGCACATTGCTCACTGACAACGACCTCGATCCACTGGGCTCCACCAAGTTCTTTCGTCTGCTGCTCGTCTACAACCGGCCTGGTTTCACCGTGCTCCGGTGCTACGCCTCGGAGATCGGAAACTGGGGAACAGAGGCTAAGTCATCCGTGGATGTCTCCGACCAGGAGCTGCGTCACGTCGGTCCGGCCGTCGTGCTGCGCGGCGTGGCCTTCTGGCCACTGGACCATGGCGCTCTTGGGGTGCGGTTGGACCTGGACGCCCAAGATCCGAACCAGGCTTTGCACGCGCATCTGCTGCCGTACGATGTCCCTCATTACTGGCCCGAGAAGCGTCTGTTGGGCGTTTCACCCGACAACAGGTTAATTCAATTCCTCGCTGCAGTTTCCCTCGCCTGAGATCGCAAAAACCGCAGCGGCAGCGCTCCATGTTTGTCATCGTCGGCGACAAGTCCCGCGACCAGGTCGTCAACCTCAACTACATGCTCACCAAGTCCCGCGTCAAGTCACGCCCCTCCATCCTCTGGTGCTACCGCGACAATGGCTCGAGGGGATCCATCATGCAGTGTTTGGACTCGGGGATTCAGGCTACCAGAAGTACAATCGCGTTTACTACTGCAGTTTGCTGCAAAGAAGCTTGATAGAAGGCTTTTACATCTTGGTGCAGAACCTCCGCTTGACCAGGGCCGCCGCACAGGAAGCAGCGTCGGCGTCGTGGGTGTTGGACGTCCTGGAGAAGGAGTTGACGAACGCCAGATGGATGGTGGAGTCGTTTCCGCCGTCGCAGCAGCTGAGCTCACCGGTCTTCCCTCCACAGAACGCCAGGGGCTTGGTCAGAGCCACGGGCTGGACGCCTGCTGATTTGATTGGTTGAACCAGAAAAGTGCAGAGATCGAGACAAAAGCAAGAGTACGAGTAGCATCAGTCTAGGAACCGGACAAAACAATCAACAATCAATAGTCTTTTGCCTCGCTCCGTGGTCCTTGATGTATTATACTACTATACTGATCCGTACGGTATAATGGGGAATAATCAAACTGTAGTATGTTACCGTCCCTGCCATCGTTCGGGACCGGGCAGACGTACATTGTCAAGCATGAGAGCGTCTGGCACAAGGTCCGCAGAGATGTACCCATAGAGTATGCTGCACACGACCAATCTCGTCGAGGAGTCGAGCCGTCTGCCGAAGCCGCTGCGGATGCTATCTGCTGCCCTCGCCTCGCCCCGATTCGCAGCGCCATCGAGCCCTAGCTCCGTCCGATGCCGTGGCGACCCCCGCTTGAAGTTTATCCGATCTCGCCGAGCAGAGCCATCTATCACCAGCATGCAAGCAAATGACCACGTCCATGATCAATGGTCAGCCCAGTTTCCTTGCCCCATTATTATTTTGGTTGTAAATACTGTTAACATCATGCCTGCATTGTTTAGACGTAATCCACGACGTAGCGTAGCAGCAGTGAATATCACGACACATGTTTAATTATTTTCTTTGCACAGATAAAGTTTAACTTGCTTAATATATAAATTACGTGACAATACTTTATCAATTAAAATATGATTTATGGCCGTTTTTCTTTAGTAAAACAAATCCCGAAATACGTATATACATACTATCTTGATTAGGCCATATCTTCTCCGTTTTAACTCCGATTTGACCCGTTCAAGTTGCGTTAGATTCGTATTCGCGAGCTCTACATGTTAGTACAGCTTTACAGTAGGTTTGAAAAATTTAATTTTCGAGTTTATATTAAAGTAATTATTTATCTATAGGAAATCTTAGAAAATTCATAACTTTCACGTTTTAAGTCCGATTTTTGTGATCTTTACGTCTGTGTGATCGTAGTAACGTGTAGAATAGTTTTGTAAGCTTTCCTAAATGTTTTTCTGCTGTTGGTGTACTGTTCTAATTGTATCTTTTGTTTGCTTCGTGTATGTTTGCTCGGAATGTTTGTATGTTGATGCTTGGTGATCGAATTTAGACGGTGAGCAGTACTACGACGATTAGGAGTATTATTTTGAGCCGGACCAGCAGTATCTATCGGAGAACTTTGATCAAGGCAAGTATAACATGGGACTATCCTTGTTACCTATTCACAGAAATTATCATACATATGCATGTGTCTTCCTTGACAACCATAGAGATTATAACTTAGCTATTGATATCTTGTTTCCTTGTCACCTATGGGTTATGCATTTGGGTAGCTATTGCTAGTGCTTAATTATGAACAATGATCTTGTAATTTGACTAATGGATTATGCAATCAACCAATTAAGAAGATTTTATTACTGTTGAAAGGGGGCTAGAGCATGTGGGTTATTTTGATGCTCTGGTTTCTCTCCATAAGGACTTATCTGTAAGCATTAACCGGGATTGACAGTACAACTGTGAGGGCTATATGGCTCTGGCTTTAGTTGTTCAAGAGACCTTTTCTAGCTTGTTAGTGGTTACCTTAAATGGCGTAAGAATGGCTTGCCACGTTGGGTGTAGTGCGAGCCCCTGGCCTAGTGTGTATAGGCTGCGGTTGTTGTGCCACAGGGAAGGGGGGTTCTACATCTGCCTGCCGAGTGAATCTAATGGCCCTAACTTGTTAGACGAACTTTTGAATGGCTTTATATGGTTTTCAGTGTTTTGGGAGTAATTAACCCATGCATTTGGAAATCATGACTCACAGTGAAAGTGTACACCTCTGCGCAGAGTTTAATAAACTGGTATACTAGCCGTGCTCACGGATACGAGCGGCCTTGGGTATTCTTACAGAATAAATGATCACCATTGATATATCATGCTTAATATTGTTGTTGTTATTATCATGCCATGTTAATGCTATTCATTATCCTTATTACAAATGATCATTGGTTCATTAATGGGATTGGATTACCTTGATGTTACTCAATTGCTAATTATATGATGATTAAAAGCTAAACGCAGTCAAACAGTGTCTAGCCTTTTTGAGCCTCATGAACCCTGTGTTATACTTGTTGAGTTCGACATGGACTCACTCTTGCTATTTCCCCCACACTCCAGTGTGTAGTAAGATGCTACTCGGAAGAAGGACAAAGGTGTAGTGGAGTTTCCAGAAGACTAGTAGAAGTGCTAGGCATATGTTACCCCCAGTCAGCCGTCCCTGAGAGGAATGGAGCCTGAAGATTAGTCACTGTTCCGCGATACTCTGATGTAAGTGTTATTATAGCTAAGTGTACGTTAAATACATAACATTGTTTCTGATACTTTTTCATTCTGACGTATGTGTGGACTTCCTGGGCACACATATGGATGACCTGGTTTAGTTCTTTAAAACCGGGTGTGACACCCATACATTTATTTGCTAATGGGCTTAAATGATTACTTAGGCCTATTAGCGGAGGTGGGTGGTGCAACGTCAATTAGCACCATATCGCTAGTTGACATGGAGGTGGAGAGTTTTCCTCCCTATATATACGTACCTACCCTATGGGCAAAGCACACCAAAAACTACCGTAAGAGGAGCCCTTAGTTTGGAAAATCTCTCGTGTAGTAAAATAGAATTTTCTCTCTTCTTGTCGCCGTCGGCGGCACTTGCTGGGGGGCAACGTCACCCGGAGCCCAGGAAGAACAGCATGCACGTACAGGCTTGCTACGGGGCTGCAGCTTGAGCCTGGTAATCTTTTTTTTTGTTGATTCTTCTTTTTTTTTCTCTGATTTGACCCAGATGCATGTAGATCGAGATGCTTCACGCCATCATACTTTCTTGAGAACTTTCTGCTAACCAGAGATGCTTATGCAACTAATTAATTTTGTTGATGCCTCAAGCATGCATGACGACGTCTAGTTATAGCCTGTTTGGTTTCCTTCTCCGTCGGGCCTGCACTGCATCAGGGAGCCAGGCTGCCGCTGGCCAGGCCCCGGCCATGCAGCACGACGCTGTTTGCTTGCCTGTGTCTGCAGCGCATGGATACGCAGTGAAGCTGTTTGGTTGCCGTGTCAACCATCTCACGCACACTGGGAGAGCAGCGTCGGCCACGGAACATGCACCCCGCGAACCTGGCCCTGAGGAAACGAATCTCATTTTCGTTTCCCGGGAGCCTAGCCGGCTGCGTGCTTTTGCACCACGAGAGCCTGGCTCAGGACATGGTACAGGCATCCAAACAAGCTTCACTAGCATCTCGGGATGCAGGGCCACCCAAAAACAGGCAACCAAACAGGCTATTAGTTTCTGCGCTTACAGTGCAGTAGTGAGGCATTGTAGGACCTCGCTCGGCATGTCATCGCAAATTAGCTTCATGAGCTCGAGCAATTGGGATTTGGCCCCCCTTGACTTTGCATCACGCTCCGTCACTGCCTCTGCTCACCATGAATAATGACCGTCACACAGTCTGCTGTCATCACGTCAGCTACGAGGAAGCCAACGTATTCTATTTTCTTTGTGTTCAGGTTCATATCTATTATATACCCTTTTACTATTATTTGTGACTGGGACATACCTGCACCTCCTTTCATTTAATCAGTTCTGTACAAGTCATGCTACGATCATTTAGCAAGTTCACTGTTTACTCTTTGTCATCTTATCAGCCTTGCAAATCAGTCTAGGATCTTTAATTTCTTTACACAAAAGCTAACCCTGCATGACCGTTCCATCCAGTTGTAGTTCTTTCTGTGGTGATCCTATGCATGTTAGCGACCATATTTATCATGTCAAATATCTCCGAATCTTATAATTTAAATATTAGTTTGATTAATATGGATGTCAGCAGTTTTAAAATTAAAAACAATATAAGTGCTGTATTTGATATTTTATATGTAAAAGTTAATATGATATGATTAATTGTTAACATAAATGTGTTTTTAAATTATAATTTTCTAGCCCAAGCACGTATCACATATAATTCTAATAGTTGTTCTCACGTGTTCTTTTCTTTTGCAAAGTTAAAGTTTAACTGGCATAAACGATATCAAATTATGTATGAATAAAATATGATCAGCTCCAACACGCATCATGTATAATTTGAATAGATGTTCTCAAATTTTATTGTATTTTCTATTTGAAAAGTTAAAGTTTACTTTGATTAAAATGATACATGCATGTTTATATTTAAAATATGATTATTGATTAAATAATATGAGACATTTTCATAAATGAAATATAACTAGTTTTAACTTGTTTCTAATATTAAAATATAATTTGACTAATCTGAATTAGTAGGTTCCATATGATTTTCCTTAATTAAAATTAATCAAGCTCATAGTTGTTTCCTTTATAATATAAAAACTCTCGATAGTATTATTGTTTATCATGTTTTAATTTATGCGTTCAAATAAAATATTAATCTATATGCAATTAGTTTTCCAATTAAGAGCAACATAGGTTTTACATCTCGATCCTTTATAAATAGAATATGATTAGTTTTATCTTGTTTTTTAGTCAAAATATAATTTAACTTAATTCAATTTAGGTATTTCTCTAAAGTCTCTTATACATATTTTATATAATTATTAAAATCAATGAAGCATGTAGTTTTCTTTTTCTCGTATAGAGTGAATCTTATGGTGGTCATTTCTTTTTCATCGTAGCTCCGATTAGCGTGTTTCTCACGTTTGTGTGTTCATAGCAATGCGAAGATTAGTTTTCAAACCATTTTAATTGATTGGTGTACTGCTCTAATCTATAGTCTTTGTTTGCTATGCATGATTGTGCTTGGATGCTTGTGTGGTGCTTTATAATCATGCCCAGTCGGTGAGATTTACGTGGTAATCAAGGGACTGTTCTTTGGAGGTTACGAATCTACAGAAGAAGGATCTCAGTTTAAGGCAAGTATAGCATGGGATCATCCTTGTTTCCTATTCACCTTTAATATACTTAATTCATGTGCATATGTCTACCTTGTTACCACTAAGGATATTCTAGTTTTTGTATCTTGTACCTTGACACCCATGGGACATTGCATTGGGTAGTATTTATGCTAGTGCTCAAGATAAATAACCATGATCTGTAACTTGACTAATGGTATATGCAATAAACGTTTAAAAGATGCTTTATAGCGACATGGCTCAAGGGGGCTAGAGCATGGGGTTATTTTTGGTGCTCTAGTTTCTCTCCATAAGGACTTATCTGTAAGCGAACATCCGGGACTTATAGTACAACTGTGAGGGCTATATGGCTCTGGCTTTAGTCAAGTATGAGGACCTTTTCTAGCTTGTTAGTGGTAACCTTCATGGCGTAAGAACGGCTTGACGAATTGGGTATAGTGCGGCCTCTGTCCTTATGTGTATAGGCTGCGCGTCATTGTGCCATTTGGAAGGGGGGCTCTACATCTGTTTGCCGAGTGAATCTAATGGCCCTAACTTGTTAGACGAACCTTTGAAAGACTTCATAGTGAACCCTGCCGACCTTCCTTGGAAGTAGGTCAAGAGATTAGCTACCTCGGGCGAAAGGGTAAATCATGACTCACAGTGAAAGTGTACAACCTCTGCAGAGTGTAAAACTGTTATAACAGCCGTGCTCACGGTCACGAGTGGCCTTGGACCCTTACAGAATAAATGATGAACACTGATGATAATGATAACACTGATGATATTGATGTTCACTAATGATTATTGTTTCTTGCTATACATTATTCTCGTTTACATGATCATGAGGTTATTTGGGTTTATGGTAAACTTGTTGCTACTCAAATGTTAAAAAGTTGACTCACTAAAAGCTATTGCAGTAAACCCGTGTCAAACCTTTTGAGCCTCATGAACCCTATGATATATTTGCTGAGTTCAACATGGACTCACTCTTGCTATTTCCCACATCTCAGGAAGGGTACCAGACTGTTAGATTCTGGAATTGTTAGGCTTGTGATCAACCAGTTAGTTTGTTCCTGGAGTGAAGTCTACACCCGGTGTTCGGAGTTGTCTTTCCGCTGTGTTGCTCTCTAAGGTATATTTTATAATATTGTGTTATGTATATTAAGCATTTGTTTCTTGATATTACACTTATCTGTGGCTATATGTGAGATTTGACTACTTTATTTCACATATGGTGTATGTCTGGTTTTGTCCTTAAAACTGGGTGTGACATTCCGTTCCGTTTTCATCCTTAATTATAAGGCACTCTCAATAGTAGAGTTTTTTTGCTAGTAATAGTATAAGATAGTTACTAGCTTTAAGATAACTTCTCTAATCATAACTTTTAGCACATAGCTCATAACATGAAGTCTCATATAACACCCTCATATAATCTTGAAATATGTGTATGAGACTAGCTATTATCAAGAGCTGATTTTCTCTCTTTTCTATTAAAAAACGAAACAACATACTTTAAGCTAGCTCATAAGTTATCACTGGAGCTGCTCTAAAAAATGCATTACAGACAAAATGCAACGAAAACTATAGGCGGAGCTCTATCATGTTTCAAAATGCTCTCATACAATCTAGACTTGTAGCTATAAATGACATGTTCGATGGACCCCCCTACCCCAAAAAAAAGTCTGATATGCTTTTTAGGAAGGTATTAAGACTCTGTCCACAGCTTGAGTTCTCTTAAAACTTGCTCTCACATGGGAATAGAGTGAGTAGCAGCATCACCTAGCTCTCTCCCTCAGGCCCACAGTTCTAGGTACCCACTGCTCTTCTAATTGACAAAAAAATATGGTACTCTGCCACTGAGTCTCCCACGCTCTCTTTCCTTTTATGTTTCTCTTTCTCCCATTTGCATTTCTTTGCACCCGTCGCTCCTCATGCATTGTCGCCATGGATGCCCTGTCGCCTTGATGTGCCGCTGATAGTGAAGCAGATAGATCGGAGGGCCTAGAAGAGGCCGGATCCAATCAGTTCACCGGCGGTGGGATATCCTTCTTTGCTCTTCTCACACGGGGCGAGGGGAAGCGCTCCCCGAGTGGGCTTCTTGGCAGCGGCTAGCCCAGCGTCCTTGGTGCGCCCCTTGGCAGTGGCGAATGGCCCGATGCAGCCCCATGGATGCCCTCGAGTGGCTTTTGTGTGCCCGGTGTGGTTGCTGGCGCGGGAAAAACTCCAGATGGTGTTGATCAATCCAACACCCCCCCTCCGGCGGAACAGCGCCTGGCGGTGGTGGATGGGGTTGCCGGAATGGTGTGCTTCAACGACCATGATGTTCAGGCCTGATTGGAGAGGAAGGTGGCTGAAGACATTGGAGATGGTTGCACGGAGATAGGGGGCTCTTATGATCCTATATTCGTGCCTGAGGTGGACTCTCACACAAGTCACCTGTTGTTCCTGCTGCCCTGTATCCAACACTATCGCGATCTCACCGATCCAAGGTAATTGAAGTTTCCTCAATTTTACATGCCAACAATTATGACGTGTGTGAACTAAACAAACTAGAATTGATGCTTCCATCAATAGTTTGAATACAGTAGCGTGCAAGATGTAAAAAGTATGTTGTTTGTTTACTTGTGTGTTACATGGTGTCATGATTTTACATTTTTGTTCGCAACAGCGAGTCAATTGGTGTGACGAAAATACTAGGATAGTATGTGAGATTTTTGCTAATGAAGTTGAAAAAGAAAACCGAGGAAACACTCACTTGAATAAGGCTGGGTACAAGAACGTCATACAGAGGTTCAACGAAAGGACTAGACGTAAGTACACAAGAATGCAATTCAAGAACAAGTGAATAGGTTGAAAAGTGGTTATGGTATTTGGAAGAAACCCACAAACCATCAAGTTGGTATTGTGTGGGACAAAAGGAAAAAAGAACATTGATATGTCAGAGACTTGGTGGAAGAAGATGATAAAAGTGAGTGCATTTCAGAAACTTTTTTATTACAAATTTGTCTCTAATTTGATTAGCATAACCTAACACAATAATGTTGCAGTTCAGGAAATTTAGGGGAGTTCTAGGTTCAGGCAAAGAGGGCTACAAAATAAGTGAAGACTCTAGTTTGGTTTTGGTGAATTGATAAAACCCCACATGCTAACCCTTGTACTCTAAGTGATCATGAGATAGGGTAGCACATTCCAAGTGGCGGAGCAAACAATGAAGATCATGATGGTGGTGGTGATAGCCATGGTGATGATCAAGAGCTCGGGCTTGGAAAAGAAGAAAGAGAAAAACAAAATGGGCTCAAGGCAAAGGTGAAATCTATAGGGCCATTTTGTTTTGGTGATCAAGACACCTAGTGGGTGTGATCACATTTAGGATAGATAGTCGTACTATTAAAAGGGGTGAAACTCATATCGAAATGTGGTTATCAAAGTGCCACTAGATGTTCAAACTCATTGCATATGCCTTTAGATTCTAGTGGAGTGCTAACACCCTTGAAAATATTTTATGAAAACATGCTAACACACATGCATAAGGTGATACACTTGGTGGTTAGCACATTTGAGAAAGGGTGGCGAAGTTGGTGAAGTCGGGGAGCTCACTGGAGCTGACCGGACACTGGACCTACGCATCTGGTCAGTGGTGAAGAGGCGGTGTTGCTCTCGGCTTGTGACCAGACGCAGGCGAGGGCAAGTGATCGGACGCTCAGGGGCTGAGTCTGATCGCTACCGACGTACGCTGATGAGGGGCTTTTGAACTTGGCACGCAACGGGAGAAGAACCCGACGCTAGGTAGCATCAGGTCAAGGATGAGCGAACGCGTCTGGTCGTAGAAATGCAGCTCTAGATGCTCTCTAGAAGTGACCGGACTCGGCTTGGGCGCGAGTCAGGTCAACACAGCGGCGTGTCCGGTCACCGTGTGAAGGCATGTGGGGTTGCGTGAACGGACGCTGGGCAGCCACATCAGGTCTTGGCGTGGTGTGTCCGATCGTCACTTAAGCAGCACGTGAGCGAAGTGACCATTGGAATTAGGCGATCGTCATTGAACGCGGGGGACACCTGGATGCTAGCAGCGACCGGACGCTTGGGCTGGTCCGGTTAGCGCGACCAGCGCGTCCGGTCACCCTGAGTGACAGTGCAGTGAGAGCCCAACATCTCTATTTCATGGGGGCTCCTATTTAAGACCCATGGCCAACTCAAGCTCACTCTCTTGGCCATTTGCATTGACATAGCAACCTTATGAGCTTAGCCAAAGCCTTCCCACTCATCTCCATCATTGATTCATCATCTTTGTGAGATTGGGAGTCAATCCAAGTGCATTGCTTGAGTGATTACATCTAGAGGCACTTAGTGATTGTGTTTCACTGTGGGTTTTGCTTGTTACTCTTGGTGGTTGCTGCCACCTAGATGGCTTGGTGCAGCGAGGATCGTTGAGCGGAGGAAGGTGCTTGTCTTCGGCTCCGATCGTGGTGATTGTGAGGGGTTCTTGACCTTTCTCCGACGGAAAGCCAAAAGGTACTCTAGTGGATTGCTCGTTGCTTATGTGATCCTCATCTTGTGTTGGTTGTGTGGCACCCGATTGCGGGTTTGGCGTGTGATGGCAATTAGCGCGTGAACCTCCAAGTGAGTGAATCACCATAACGAGGACTAGCTTGCCGGAAAGCAAGTAAACCTCGGTAAAAAATCTTGTGTCATCGTGTTTCAAGAATTTCTTGGTATTCATTGTGGTTGATTGACTTCATCTTGTGATTGGATCATTCCTCTACATAGCGGTATAACTCACTATCTACCTCGTGTATTTACATTCTTAGTGTAGCTATGCTCTTTAGTGTAATTAGTTTTGAGAGCTAGCTTGTGTCAGGTCTAGTGGTTAGTGAGGCTCTTTAGTTAGTCTTTGAGAGCTCACTAACTTAGTGTAGTAACATAGCCTTTGTGTGCATAGAGACTATAGAAACTAAAATTGTGGTAGGTGGCTTGCTTTTTTAGTAGGCTAGCGCAACATTTACTTCACCTCATATTTGTCTAACCGCTTTGCTAAGTGTTGTAGAAATTTTTATAGGCTATTCACCTCCCTCTAGCCATTAGGACATTTCAAGTGGTTCAAAGCCGTGGTCACGGTGATTTGAGGCTTAACAACCTTTGGTGTCAAAATGGCTCAAATCAACAACACCAAGAAGCCACCCCAATTTGATGGCTCCAATTATCCTTATTGGAAGGCTAAGATGACAACATACATCAAGTCAATCAATAGAAAGGTGTGGAAGGCGGTGGAGACCAAGATTGAGATAGCCAATGCTGAAGCTCCCACCGCCGCCAAAGTATTGCTCCAAAACAATGATATTGCTCTTAGTGCCATTCATGATGCATTAGATGAGAGAACATTTGAGCAAATCAAGAACATTGAGATGGCTCATGAGACATGGAAGAAGTGGAAGGAATCATTTGAGGGCACACAAGCAGTGAAGGGTGCCAAGGCATACATCCTCAAGGAGAAGTTTGCTAGTTTCAAGATGAAGGATGATGAAAGTGTGCCGGAGATGTTCCATAGGCTTCAAGTGCTTGTCAATGATCTCAAAACACTTAGAGAAGAAGTAAAGGACAAGGACTTCTCCCATAAGTTCTTGAGATGCTTACCTTCGAGATTTGGCATATTGGTCACTATTCTAGTGAGGAGTGGTTTGGGCACCATGACACCAAACCAAGTGTTGGGAGATGTGATGACCGATGACACATATAGAGATGATGATGAGAAGGAAGAAAAGAAGGAGAAGAAAGATGAGAAGAAGGAAGACAAGAAGAAGAGTGTGGCATTCAAGGCCACATCATCCAAGGGCAACGCAAAGCAAGAATCATCAAGTGAAGATGAAGACTTGAGCTTTGATAAGATGGATGATGAGAAGATGGCTCTTTTTGTCAGAGATTTGGCAAGTTCATGGTGAAGAAGGGCTACCATGCTAGAAGGAAGAAGTCTTCATCCAAGAACAAGAAAGAGTCAAGAAGGTGCTTCAAGTGTAGAAGCAAGGATCATCTTTTTGCTCAATGCCCATACAATAACGACAATGATGATGATGACAAGAAGAGCAAGAAGAAGGACAAGGAGGAAAAGAAGGAGAAGAAGGACAAGATGACCTTCAAGAAGAAGAAGAAGGGTGGTTCATATGTGGTTACTAGGGATAGTGGTGCTTCCTCAAGTGATGGTGATGATAGTGATGATGACAAGACCACCAAGAAGTAGGCTCTTGCAAGCATTGCCATACAAGAGAAGCCTTCTCTCTTCGACACTCCATCATGCTTCATGGCTAAGGCCACTAAGGTACAAACTTGTGATGATAGATGTGATGAGAAACATGATAATGAAAATGAAAGTGATAGTGATGATGATGAACCAACTAAAGATGAACTACTTGACATGTTAGATGATGCTAAGGAATATTTTGACATTAAGAGAAGGGAATGCAAAGACTTGCAAAAGAAACTAAAAGTCTTTAAGTAAGCCTTTAATGAGCTCAATACATCTCATGAGAGGTTAGAGGAAGCCCATGAGAAGCTTGGCAAGGCTCACAAGAAGCTTGAGAAAGCCCATTCCTCTCTACTTGATGAGCAAAATGTGAAAGAGCATGTTCCAATGTGTTGGTAGTAGAGAGCTTGAACTTCAACTTGCTATCCGTAGCTCAATTATGTGATATTAGATTTAAGTGCATATTTGGAGTAGATGATGTAGAGATCATAAGTGTAGGTAGTTCTAACTTGATCTTCAAAGGCTTTAGATATGAGAATCTATAATTGGTTGATTTCAATGCTAGTGAAGCTCAATTATCAACATGCCTGTTCACAAAGTCTAGTATGGATTGGTTATGGTATAGAAGGCTTGGTCATGTTGGAATAAAATAATTGAATAGATTGGTCAAGCATGACTTGGTTAGAGGCTTGAAAGATGTTGTGTTTGGAAAGGATAAGCTTTGTAGCTCTTGTCAAGCAGGCAAACAAGTTGGAAACACCTATCCTAAGAAAAGTATCATGAGCACTAGCAAAGTATTTGAGTTGTTGCACATGGATTTATTTTGGCCAACATAATACACTAGCATTGGTGGAGACAAATATGACTTTGTGATAGTGGATGATTACACTAGACACACTTGGGCATTCTTTTTAGTGGACAAGAGTGATGTGTTTGCAACATTCAAATCATTTGTCAAGGCCATTCATAGTGAGTTTGAAACAACCATCAAGAGAGTTAGAAGTGATAATGATAGTAAGTTCAAGAACACTAGAATTGATGAGTTGTGTGATGAATTTGGAATTAGACATCAATTCTCGGCCAAGTACACTCCACAATCAAATGACCTTGTTGAAAGGAAAAATAGAACCTTGATTGATATGGAAAGATCAATGTTGAGTGAGTACAATGTGAGTCAATTCTTTTGGGCCGAAGCTATCAACACGGCTTGTTATTATAGCAACTGCTTGTATTGTCACTCATTAAAGGAGAAGACACCTTATGAGCTCTTGAATGGTAGAAAGCCTAACAATGTATATTTTTAGATCTTTGGTTGTAAATGCTAAATCTTGAAGAAAGGCACTAGATTAGGCAAGTTTGAGAAGTGTGATAAAGGATTCCTACTTGGTTACTCCACTATAAGCAAAGCCTATAGAGTTTGGAATTTGGCAAGTGGTACTCTTGAAGAAGTTCATGATGTTGAATTTAATGAAACCAAGGGTTCCCAAGATGAGAATAAGAACTTGAAAGATGTTAGAGGCATTCAACTTTCAAATGCCATGAAGAACCTGGATGTTGGTGAATTGAGGCCTAGGCAAGTGATTGATGAAGAAAACGATCAAGTGCAAGTGCTCTCTATCTCAAATGTGCAAGTTGATGCAAATCAAGAAAGTTCAAGTGGCTCTCATGACATTGTACAAGATCAAGTGGCTAGTACATCATCTCAACCCAATGATCAAGCAAGTGCAAGCAATCAAGTTCCAATACTCCAACCAACTCATCTTATAAGAGATCATCTATTGGACACTATAATTGGAGATATTTCTAGAGGTGTACAAACAAGATCAAAATTGGCTTCATTTTATGAGTATTTCTTATTTGTGTCATTCATTGAACCAAAGAAGATAGATGAAGCATTGAAGGATATTGATTGGGTGAATGCTATGCATAAAGAATTGAGCAACTTCATAAGAAATCAAGTATAGGAATTAGTTGAGAGACCAAAGGGATATAATGTGAATGGAACCAAATGGGTCTATAAAAACAAGCAAGATCAAGATAGGATAGTAGTGAGGAACAAAGCACAATTGGTAGCACAAGGATACACTCAAGTTGAAGGTCTTGACTTTGGAAAACATATGCCCCGATTGCTAGATTAGAAGCAATTAGAATCTTGCTAACCTATGATTGTGCCCACATCAAGCTTTATCAAATAGATGTTAAGAGTGCATTTCTCAATGGCTACATCAATGAAAAAGTTTATGTAGAGTAACCGCCCGGTTTTGAAGATGACAAGAAGCCCAACCATGTGTACAAGTTAAAGAAGGCATTGTATGGTTTGAAGCAAGCACCTAGAGCATGGTATGAGAGGTTGAGGGATTTCCTACTCTCTAAAGGGTTTATGATGAGCAAGATTGACACCACTCTTTTCACCAAGAAGACTAGCAAGAACTTGTTTGTGTTGCAAATCTATGTTGATGACATCATATTTGGATCAACCAATCAAGACATTTGTGAAGAGTTTGGAAGGATGATGGCTAATGAGTTTGAGATGTCCATGATTGGAGAGTTGAGTTACTTCCTCGGTCTTCAAATCAAGCAATTGAAGAATAGCACATTTGTGATTCAAGGCAAGTATATCAAAGACATGCTCAAGAAGCTCGGTATGAATGAGAGCAAATCAATTAACATACCAATGGGGACAAATGGTAACTTAGTGATGTAAGTGGAAACATGGTGGATCAAAAGTTGTATCGCTCTATGATTGGAAGCCTACTCTATGTGACCACATTAAGGCTAGATGTCATGTTTAGTGTATATGTGTGTGCAAGATTCCAAGCCTCTCCAAGAGAGTCATTTGAAAGCAATAAAGAGAATATTGAGGTATTTGAATCATATACAAAATGTTGGCTTGTGGTATCTCAAAGGTGCAAAGTTTGAGTTAGTTGGTTATTCTGACTTGGATTATGCGGGATGCAAAGTTGAGAGAAAGAGCACATCAGGCACATGTCAACTATTGAAAATGTCACTTGTATCTTGGTCATCAAAGAAGCAAAATAGTGTTGCACCGCCGAAGCCGAATACATATCCATTGGTAGTTGTTGTGCACAAATTCTTTGGATGAAGGCCACTTTAAATGATTTTGGAATCAAGTTCAAGCAAGTGCCATTGCTATGTGACAATGAGAGTGCTATCAAGCTCACTAACAATCTAGTTCAACATGCAAGAACAAAGCACATTGATGTCCACCAGCATTTCATTAGAGATCATCAACAAAAAGGGGACATTTCAATCGAGAGTGTGGGCACCGAAGATCAACTTGCCGATATATTCACCAAGCCACTTGATGAGAAATGGTTTTGCAAGTGTTGACATTAATTAACTCCAATTTTTAACCATCAACTACTTCAGGAAAAGGTCTGAAATAATGTGTGAAGTAGGGTTATTGGGGTTTATTCTAACGAGTTCCATGAGTTATGTTGTTCTCACTTGTTTTGCAGGATATGCAATATTTCATTATATAAAAGTATCTCAAGTGAAGAATCTGAGCACATCATTGTGAAGAGCTCATCAAGACGATCGAGACGGACATATCATTTGCCATATTTGGAGCACCAGAGAAGAAGTCCTCGATGGGTATGACTCGGAAGACTCTAGAAGACCCTAGAACCATCATCATCACAAGACGAGGGACTAAACTGACAAGATTCCATAGCTTTGCGAAATAATCTTTTCTAGGGATTTATCCAGAAGCTGGGAAGGAAGGAATCAACTCAAGACACGACTCATTATGTGAACGGATCGGAAAGTGGCACTAGAAGGATATAGAAGACACCAGAAGGCACGGGAACGAAGTGGAGGCTCGACGGCTACCAGGTGGGGCCGGTCGGCCCCACATGTTAGGCCGGTCGACCTGGCTCCCCTGCCAGGTGGGTCCCCCTTCGTGTGGCGGCCTCTAACCGATCTCTAAGACGCATCTTGACCGTTGTTTCACGTCGGTTTGATCCGAGGGCTGCGGTTCATCCCACCGGGCTATATAAGCAGAGGCAGACCCTCCTGAGAATCCATCATCTCATAATTATCCATCATTATTCAGTTCAGGGTAGTCCCTCGAAAGGATAACCTAGAGCTCCCCCAGCTAGGGCATAGCTAGAACATAAGAATAGGAATTAGAGGAGGCAAGCAACGCTTGGATTCCGGATTAGTCTCGAGGATGTTAGGTATAGCCTTGTACTTCTCTTTTGTATTTAACATTATTAATCTATTTGTGTTATTTGTCTTATAGTTCATTGTGTTCATCTTCTAGTTTATCTATTTGTTCTTCTAGTTCATCTTATAGTTCATCATATTCTTGTCTAGTTCGTCTATGTCACACCTCAAAATTTCTAATTTTAGGTTGTGCATAGGAAACACTAAATAAAATAAATGTTTTAATATTCGGATAAAATTTCCTAAGTTTAGCTTATGATAGCATCAATTAGCTATAAAAAATGAAAAAAAATAATAAGAATCTTTAAATTTTTCTAAACTAATTTGACGGGCTATTGTTTGATGTGATGTTTGCTCGTTAATTCTTGTGTGTTAAGAGCGAACAAAGTCTTTCAAAATGCATTTAGTGGATCGATCTTTCTTCTCCAGCACGTCTTTATCTTTTTTCGCATTCAATATTCCTTGTTTCTCATCTTAAGTTCTCATTGGGAGTTTCCTAAAATCTTTTCTTTATAACGTAAATAATTCCTTTCAGTTCCTCATGTGTCAATCAATCTTAGTGAACTCTTCGGGAATTGCTCTGGCTTTTTCTGGAGCTAGTTTACGCTTTTCTACGAGCGTTATCTAATTTTTAGATGCTCCAAAATATCTTTTCATGAGCTCCAAATACTTTATTTTGGTTCCTTATGTTTCATAATGTCTCTGAGAATTTTTCCTAAATTTTTGGAGCTTTCGGAGTATTTTTTGTGGCTTAAATTATAATTTTAGACTTTTCTGAAATTATTTTATCCATGGAATTAATTAATTCCGAAAATAAATAAATATCTCATTGTTCTCTACGCTCAAAGCCTATGTGCAATAATCATAAAGGCCTATGTCTTTATTTACTAATGGGCCTTAATGTCTATTTAAGCCTATTAGTGGAGGTGGACAGTGCAACATCAATTAGTACCATATTGCTAGTCGATGTGAAGGTGGAGAGTTTTTCTCCCTATAAGTATGTACCTACCCCATGGGCAAAGCATATTAAAACTACCGTAAGAGGAGCCCCTAGTTTGGGAAATCTCTCGTGTAGTAAATTAGACATTTCTCCTCCTTGTGTCGTCCCAGGCCGAGGCCCTTCAAATGGATGGAGGTAGAAGATGGAGTATTTCCGGTTCCGCCACTGGTTCGTAATATCTTTGTCGTTTCTTCATTTTAATTTTGTTTTGCTCTGTTTCATTTGCGTTAGTTTCGTATAGTTGCGCTCTACGTAGTAGTGCTGACGTATATCGTGTCACCCAATTATTAATTTATTGATTTATGTGCAATATTTATTTAATGTATTTTCAATTAAAAGCAACCTAGTGTAGTAACTCGTTCTTGTGATTTTATGATCATGTCAACCAAAGCTACATGCTATCGGCGTAGACGTGTTACATGCTAGTTATATATAAATTAAATATTAATTTAATTGACATGCAATTAGTTCTATGATTAAAAATAATCTAGATTTGTAAATCCGTTCTTGTTGCGATAGTTTCGTAGCGTCGCGCTCTATACAGTAGCGATAGTTTTTGTGATGTCACTCAAGTATGAATTTATCTATTTAAATATAACTTGATTAATATTTATTTAACAGCTTTCTAACTAAAAGCAATATAGGGCTATAATTTCGTTCTTGTTACTTCGTGACTATGGTGACGTAAGAGACGCATTAGTGTTGACGGTTCTTAAGTATAAATTTTAATTATCCAATAAATAAGGAAAAGGACTTATATGCAAGCAACACCTAGAATTAGGGTTTGATCTGACAGAATTCCACGAGTTTTGTTGTTTATCTGTTTCTGCAGGGGTTATCAGGAAATACAAAGGAAAGGCCCACTCGTCGAAATTACATAGAGATATTAACGTGTTCACCGATTTTCTATCATCTAGAAGACTCCAGAAGCCACGGGATCGAACGGGAGGCCGAACGGGCCCGGGACCAGGGCGCCCGCCCTGGACCCTGGGGCGCCCGCCCTAGGTCTGCAACCAATCAGGATGAGTCTCGCGGATTATGCCCCACCGACCTAAAGGATCAAGGAAAACCGTGCGATTAATGTCGGTTTGATCCGACGGCCCAGGTTCACTTGAAGGGACTATATAAGCAGGACCCCTGGCCCCTGGAGAGGAGAATCCAAGTCCATTATTTTCATATTTTCCAGAGAGGATTCAGAGAGAGGGGTTCCCTTAGGGTTCCCACCTCATTAGGGCTTAGCATCCAATGTGAGATTAGACTTAGTTCTTCTAGATTGAGAGAGATAGAGTGGAGGTATAGATCGAAGGAAGCCCGGCCTGTCGGAGACTACTTCGAGGTTGTACCTGCAGGATCAAGTTCTCCTAACCCGAGGCTTGCTCCTAGGATTCTTCAGTATTTCGACTTCTAAATTCTAGTAAGTTCTTTGTTTTATTGTTCTTTGGTTTATGAGTTTACTTTAATCTCTTCGCGTAGAGTTTAGAGTAATCATCTCTAGCGTAAACGAGGTGTTTGGGCTAGGATACTCATAGATATCCCCTGTCTAGCCGGACCGTGGTAGTAGCGAGGAACGTGACATTTCCGTAGCTACCTTTGTATTCCATATCCCGTTAGCAGGATCGATAGGGTTTATAGGTGCGGGTCGAACATCCTTTGAGGTGTCTAGATTCCGTGAGCCTCCCCAATAGAGCAGTAGATCATCCTTACCAAGGTTAGAACGAGAGTGCAGTTGCAGTCTTCTCTATACATCGCTCACATCAAATCACAGTGGTTGTAGCCTAAAGGTTAGTAGTAATAGATTTGGTTAGTCAGATGCACGCTTTCTCCTAGTGGTAAAAAAATAAATACGATACTCTGGATAACATCCCGGGTGAAGTGCTCACCGATATTCGTGCGCTTGCGGATCATTTCCTAATTGCGTTACCAAATATCAACAAGCATTTCTGGCGCCGTTGCCGGGGAGAAAGACGGTTTGCTGAGATAACCTTGAATCTTACTACTAGCTTGTACCTATACTTTTATCTTTCTTTATCTTTTTATTCCTTATCTTTTCTTTATTCTTACCTTATGGAGAACCAAGATTCTAAATCAATCTATCAATTTGCAACACCTTCGGAAACTGACCTTTTACCATGGGAGTCATCACAGCCTATCCAAACATCCCAGTATCGGTTAAGTTCAAGGTTAATTGCCATGATTGAGAACCTATCCTTTTCGGGAAAGGAAGACGAAAATCCTTACCTTCATATTAGAGATTTTGAGCAAACATGCGATTGTCTTCGCATTGAAGGCATTTCTGATAAGACTTTACGTTGGAAGTTTTTCCTTTTTCCTTAAGAGGAGAAGCTAGACGATGGTATAGTCAGAAGGTAAGTCAACAACGAGGTGAATGGGGAGTCTTACGAGCCAACTTCTGTTTAAATTTTTATTCCCTCGATTGTATCGCCGACCTTAGACTCAAAGTTCTATCTTTTAAACAAAAAGAAAATGAAACTTTGGGAAAATCCTGGAAATGTTTTTCTGATCTTTTAGAATCTGGTCCAAAACTCAATATTGAAGACCCTATTCTCCTTTTTCATTTCTTTCGAGGTTTTCAGAAAGATCATAAACAAATGCTACATACAATGTCTAGAGGTTCTTTCTTTCGTATCCCTACTGATGAAGCTAGAGCGATCCTAGATAGAATCCTAGAAGCTGAGATGGATAATACCCTCCATGATGAAACCTACGAAGCCGAAGTAGACACTCTGCCGAATTCTTCACCTACTTCAGCTATCCCAAGTTTTGAGCCACAAAAGGAAGAAATTCCACCACCTGATTTCATGCTGGATATAGAATCCGATCTTTTTGTCGATTTTGGAAACATTTCAAACAACCATTCTATAGACAAACCCCAAAGCGGCCATTATAGCATTTGTTTACCAAGTGAATATCAATTGAGAGAGCTTATCTCAGTCATGAGTAGCGAATGGTTGGAGGAGTCAGAGCTTTCCTCTGAAGTGATCCGTTTGGATACACCTCCTATCACTATACGCTATGCTTATGATTCTGATCAATTTGATGCTCTCTATAATCCTGTTGTGGGGATCAATATCATGTCTGAAGCTTTTGCACTTAAATTATTTGGAAAATTAATTTTAACCCCCACAACAAAGTTCATGAAGGAATCTTCGGGACGATTGGTCCCCAGTCTTGGAATTGTGAATGTCCTACCCTTTATGGTAGAAGGCTCCATGATTCATTTGAACTTTTATATCTTTGATACATGGGACTTCAACCTGTTGATAGGACAACCATTTAGAAGACTCCTTTATGAAGGTCAAACTGGAAAGCTACACATTTCTTTTGGAAAGGATTTTAAATTCCCTATGACAATTTCTCACTCCTTGAATAATAAGATCGAGTCATCTCTTTTGCCTGATCCTATGGAAGAGGTAAAAGCTGCGTCTCTAGAGCTTTTAAATGAATCAGACTTAGAAGAAGAAGGCCCTTTCTTCATAGAAGAGGAAGCTGAACCTTCTGAACCTGAACCTTTAGATGAGTTTGCAGAAACACCCAGACCTCCTATAGAGCTTAAAACTTTACCACCCGGTTTTATCTATGCTTTCCTAAACAATAATCCAGAGTTTCCTGTGATCATTAGTAATAAACTCACTCAGGAACAAACTCTGCGATTAATGACCGTTTTAGAAAAACATCACTCAGTCTTTGGCTACTCACTCCAAGATCTTACAGGAATCAGTCCTATGATTTGCACCCATCGCATTCCGACAGATCCTTCTGTTTCACCTTCTCGGGAACCCCAACGTAGACTCAACAACGCGATGAGAGAAGTAGTTAAAAAGGAAGTTATAAAGTTGCTGCATGCAGGGATTATATATCCTATGCCGCATAGTGAGTGGGTGAGCCCTGTTCAAGTTGTGCCTAAAAAGGGAGGCATGACTGTTGTTACAAATGAGAAGAACGAGTTAATTCCGCAACGCACCGTCACAGGGTGGCGGAGTGCATTGACTATAGAAAACTGAATAAAGCCACGAAAAAGGATCACTTTCCTTTACCTTTTATAGATGAGATGTTAGAGCGGTTAGCGAACCATTCGTTCTTCTGTTTCTTAGATGGATATTCAAGGTACCACCAGATCCCGATCCATCCTGATGATCAAAGCAAAACCACTTTTACCTGTCCATACGGAACTTATGCTTATCGTAGAATGTCTTTTGGGCTATGTAATGCACCAGCTTCTTTTCAAAGATGCATGATGTCTATATTTTCTGATATGATTGAAGAGATTATGGAAGTTTTCTTGGATGATTTTTCTGTTTATGGAAAAACTTTTGATAATTGTCTTGAAAACTTAGACAAGGTTTTGCAAAGATGCAAAGAAAAGCACTTAGTCCTTAACTGGGAAAAATGTCATTTTATGGTTAGGGAAGGAATAGTGCTAGGACACCTAGTGTCTAAAAGAGGTATTGAGGTAGATAAAGCTAAAATTGAAGTAATAGAACAACTACCTCCACCTGTGAATATAAAAGGAATTCAAAGCTTTCTTGGCCATGCTGGTTTTTATCGCAGATTCATAAAAGATTTTTCATTTATTGCTAGACCACTCACTCTTTTGCTAGCCAAGGATGCTCCTTTCGAATTTGATGATGCATGTTTAAAAGCTTTTGAATTATTAAAGAATGCACTCATCTCTGCACCAATCATTCAACCCCCTGATTGGTCGTTGCCTTTTGAAATTATGTGTGATGCTAGTGATTATGCTGTGGGGGCAGTTTTGGGGCAAACAAAAGACAAGAAGCATCATGCAATTGCTTACGCCAGTAAAACTTTGACAGGAGCTCAACTTAATTATGCAACCACTGAAAAAGAGCTTCTGGCTGTTGTCTTTGCCATTGATAAATTTAGATCTTACTTAGTAGGAGCTAAAATAATTGTTTACACTGATCATGCTGCATTAAAATATTTTCTCACTAAAAAAGATGCTAAACCTCGCCTAATTAGATGGATCTTGTTACTCCAAGAATTTGACTTAGAAATAAAAGATAAAAAGGGAGTAGAAAATTCTGTTGCTGATCACTTGTCTAGAATGCACTTTAAGGATCCACAGGAAACACCCATTAATGATTCACTCCGGGACGACATGCTCTATGGAATCAACAGGTCTGACCCCTGGTATGCAGATATTGTTAATTTTATGGTTTCAGGGTATGTACCACCAGGAGCGAACAAGAAGAAGCTTATTCAAGAAAGTCGTTCACACATATGGGATAAGCCATACCTCTTCCGAGTATGCGCTGATGGCTTACTCAGAAGGTGTGTGACCACTGAGGAAGGGTGGAAGATCATCGACAGATGCCATTCATCACCATACGGAGGTCATTATGGAGCATTCCATACACATTCAAAGATCTGGCAATGTGGATTCTATTGGCCTACAATGTATGAAGACACAAGGCAATATATCAGAAGATGTGGGCCATGTCAAAGGCACGGAAACATAAATACAAGAGATGTTATGCCACTCACCAACAACCTTCAGATTGAGCTCTTTGATGTTTGGGGAATAGACTACATGGGTCCATTTCCTCCATCAAAGAAGTGTGAATTCATCTTGGTGGCAGTTGACTACGTCTCCAAGTGGGTAGAAGCACTACCTTGCAAGCGTGCCGACAATATTAATTCAAAGAGGATGTTTGAAGAGATTATATTTCCAAGATTTGGAGTCCCTAGGGTGGTGATAAGTGATGGGGGATCACACTTCATCGACAAACGCTTTGAGCATTATCTAGCAAAACATGGAATCCGTCACAACGTTGCTACCCCATATCATCCTCAGACAAGTGGCCAAGCAGAGACTTCCAACAAGCAAATCAAGAACATTCTTCAGAAAACAGTAAATGAGATGGGAACAGCATGGAAGGAAAAGTTACCCGATGCACTCTGGGCATACCGGACAGCATACAAGACCCCAATTGGAATGACCCCCATACCAATTGGTGTACGGGAAGACTTGCCACTTGCCTGTTGAACTAGAGTTCAAAGCACACTAGGCCATAAGAAGATGGAATATGGACCTAGATGTTGCTGGAGATCATAGAAGAATGCAACTATCAGAATTGGAAGAATGGCGAGAGAAAGCATATCACAATTCGAAGATCTACAAAGAAAGAGTCAAAAGATGGCATGACAAGAGGATCAAGAAGAAGGAGTTCTCACCCGGAGATAAGGTATTACTTTTTAATTCCAGGGTGAAGCTTTTCGGGCATGGAAAACTCCGGAGTAAATGGGAAGGACCATACAAGGTAGTCAATTCATCATCCCACGGAGCTATTACACTTCAAAACGACGAAGGCACGTTATTCAAGGTAAATGGTCAACGTCTTAAATTATTTTTAGAACCCAATAAAGAATTAGAAGAAATAGACGTGATCCATTTTTACCTTCCGATGGAGAATTAAAGCCCGACCTTTTTAATCTGACGTTTTTGGGCCACGTATATATTTTTCGGGATAAAAATACTTCTAGAAACACGCTCGAGCAAGCGGGCCCGTAGAGGAGGCAGGCCCAGGGCGGGCGCCCTGAGGATGAGGGCGGGCACCCTGCCCTGGTGTCCCCTCGGCCCCAGCCTCTTCCGACGTGCTTTCCTCATCTATGGTTATCCAGAAAATTCCGCGAATGGGTTGTTACGAACGCTCGGCAGCGGGATGGATCTATGGAAACCCTAGAGGCACTTTTTGACCCCTATATAAACAGACCCCTAACATCAGCTTTCAACACCAATTCATTCAATCCTTCTCTCCTCCTCAATTAGAGCTTGTCTAGTTCCTTGCTTCTCCAATGGCCGACAAGACCCACCGCAACTGGGAGATCGTCCCTTACGACCTCAACCGCAAGCCCAAGGATGACCCCGACGCCTACGTCCCGGCCAACACAGAGCGACAGCTAGCAGCCCCACCATCAAACCAGTGCAGCTCAATCTCATCCTACTACGCCCAACTAGTTCTTACTGCACCACCGCAGCCCCTTATTCTCAAGGGACCGTCGTGCAAGCAAGAAGCCATCATCAAGGTACCAGCCGGCACGAAAATCCTGCCACCTAAACCCACTGAGCGGGTTGTAGGCGTCAAGACCAACCGGAGCGACGAGATCAGCAGCGTCCACTACACTACGGAGAAGGAGAGGCCCCGCTTCGAAGGAGTTAGGACATTAAAAGTTCGCTTCATCCCACCAAAGGAAGCTCCTAAGCACGCTCTCAATTCGTTTGAGACACCACCGAAGCGCCGCAGGACCATAGCAGATGTGGATGAGGACATCAGGACAGCAAATAGACATATTATGGAACTTCAGTCCAAAGTTAGCTCCCTTAGTAGGCAGGTCTCGAACCTGAACACTACTGTGCTCGCGCTTAAACGTGACCTTTCTGATGCCCTTGCTAGGATCAGGGATTTAGAGCAACACTGAGCTATCTAGATTAGACCTTGAGGCAGTGTGTCTTAGTCTTCATCATTAGATTCAATTAGATTCAATTCAGTTTAGATTAGTTCGCTTCATTAGTCAGTGTAATAAATACCTCAAGACAAATAAAGATTATTATTATTATGCCTCGTGTATCTCCACTTTATTTTTATGCAAGAAAGCAGGAAACAAGTATGGGGGAATCCCCCCGACATGGTAAATGCACTTTGATTGCACCACTCCACGATTCAGGTACATACTCTGCACGCTTTATTTACATATATACAAATACATATTGGGCTGTGTAGAATATTGTTCCTAACATGATAATTTAAAAAGACAAAAATATTTTTAATCATGATCAATCTCACTCTGTGATATTTCTGAAAACCTGCATTTATTGAAAATCATTTTAAAAACCATGTGTTACTCAAGTCATTGTGGAATGTAAGATGGTAGAATATGAGTATCTTATTCTTGAAATCTTTGTCGCTTGGAGATTTTCTTTTCAAAAACTTCAAAAATATAGCTACCATCCTCAATATTTTATATGCCTGATAAACCTAAAAATATTAATTTGCTTTGTATTGAGTTTGTGCAAAACGAGTTAGACCCTTGTTGAGAGATTTATCATGCTCCCAAGATCAAGACATTTTTATTCAGAAAGATTCACTCTTCCGAAGTATTATTGCATTAGAGGCATGGGCTATGCAAAAATATATTTCGAGGAAATAAAAAGGAGCAAGTGCTCGACAACCTCGCAGAAAAATGGACAAGTGTCCGGAAGTAGAATTAGGGGTACCTCAGTATCTACCTGAAAAAAAATGAGATGATAAAAATATATATGGTAAAAAGAAAATGATAGCCCATGGTCCCTCTAATAAGCAATATGCCAGTAAGAGTTGACAAGTTTTAATTTTCAAAGTCTTTGATCTAAGAGTATGGCATTCCTCTCCTCGGATCCCGTTTTGACCCAGGCAATATATGCAAAGTAAGTATGCTTGAGAATTTCTACAAATTAAAACAGCCTCAGTGAGATATACAAAAGATAAATGAGTGATCTGAGAGCCCCTATGAGGATAAAGGTATGCTAAGTTTTCTATTCAAAAATATATAAAAAACTCCAAGTGACAGGGTTGAGAAGAAGAAAGGATCTCTACTTCAACCATATATTTCCCTGACTACAGTGCACAGTGGACATTCACAACACCCTGTAGGTATAAAAAGAATGCTTTACAATGTTTCAACCCCAGTTATTTTTCTGAACCATCCTTTTCTCGAGGACGAGTAAAAGCCTAAGTATGGGGGTGTTTGTTGACGGTTCTTAAGTATCAATTTTAATTATCCAATAAATAAGGAAAATGACTTATATGCAAGCAACACCTAGAATTAGGGTTTGATCTGACAGAATTCCACGAGTTTTGTTGTTTATCTGTTTCTGTAGGGGGTTATCAGGAAATACAAAGGAAAGGCCCACACATCGGAATTACATAGAGATATTAACGTGTTCACCGATTTTCTATCATCTAGAAGACTCCAGAAGCCACGGGATCGAACGGGAGGCCGAACGGGCCCAGGACCAGGGCGCCCGCCCTGGACCCTGGGGCGCCCGCCCTAGGTCTGCAACCAATCAGGATGAGTCTCGCGGATTATGCCCCACCGACCTAAAGGATCAAGGAAAACCGTGCGATTAATGTCAGTTTGATCCGACGGCCCAGGTTCACTTGAAGGGACTATATAAGCAGGACCCCTGGCCCCTGGAGAGGAGAATCCAAGTCCATTATTTTCATATTTTCCAGAGAGGATTCAGAGAGAGAGGTTCCCTTAGGGTTGCCACCTCATTAGGGCTTAGCATCCAATGTGAGATTAGACTTAGTTCTTCTAGATTGAGAGAGATAGAGTGGAGGTATAGATCGAAGGAAGCCCGGCCTGTCGGAGACTACTTCGAGGTTGTACCTGCAGGATCAAGTTCTCCTAACCCGAGGCTTGCTCCTAGGATTCTTCAGTATTTCGACTTCTAAATTCTAGTAAGTTCTTTGTTTTATTGTTCTTTGGTTTATGAATTTACTTTAATCTCTTCGCGTAGAGTTTAGAGTAATCATCTCTAGCGTAAACGAGGTGTTTGGGCTAGGATACTCATAGATATCCCCTGTCTAGCCGGACCGTGGTAGTAGCGAGGAACGTGACATTTCCGTAGCTACCTTTGTATTCCATATCCCGTTAGCAGGATCGATAGGGTTTATAGGTGCGGGTCGAACATCCTTTGAGGTGTCTAGATTCCGTGAGCCTCTCCAATAGAGCAGTAGATCATCCTTACCAAGGTTAGAACGAGAGTGCAGTTATAGTCTTCTCTATACATCGCTCACATCAAATCACAGTGGTTGTAGCCTAAAGGTTAGTAGTAATAGATTTGGTTAGTCAGATGCACGCTTTCTCCTAGTGGTAAAAAAATAAATACGATACTCTGGATAACATCCCAGGTGAAGTGCTCACCGATATCCGTGCGTTTGCGGATCATTTCCTAATTGCGTTACCAAATATCAACAATTAGCAACGTTGTTTACCATGTCATGTTATGTGTTTACAAATTAAATTATATTTATTTTATTAATGTTTATATCATGCTCTTTTAAATTAGAAGCGACTTAGGTTCATACATAGAACATTCTTAAATAAATGTTAACTTGATTAATATTAATTTAAATGTATCTTAATCATAATTAGTTTAGTTAAACATGAAGCATGTAGTTAATTTAACTAATATTTATCTACTGTCTTATCAAATTAAAAGTAACTTTGGTTTATAATTTATCTTTTATAAATAATCAAATACTATCATGACTAATAAGAACTTAAGTTTTTCTTAAATAGAACTTGTTTAGTTTATATAAGAAACATATAATGATTCGATTAGCTGTTATCACCTTCTTTATGCTTTCTAATTTATAAATGTTTAAATGACTTAAACATTAAATAAATATTTATAAATAAAATATGAATAAGGTTAACTTCATCTTTTTATAATTTCATGTAAATTGGTTAATTCAACTTAGGATAGTTCTCTAAAATGTCCATTACCTTGACATCACTAGCAAGTGTTTATGCACGTTTAATTAACGTCAGCCCACATATCACCTTGTCTATCTGTTATTTAATTGATCAAAAGTTGTGCTGATGTCGTTTGTTGTCATTCATGACCATAAATCATATTATCTTGGAGCTGCTTAGGCTGCCTTTTTAGAACGTACTCATATATCTCCGTCATTGCCTTCAACTTCCGTATCTTAATCACTTTAGCCTTACCTGAATTGACGTAGTCTACTGTAAGTATGTCGACGACGTTTAACATGCTACATATGTTCTAAATTTTAATTTAAATATTAATTTTAACTAATTTCTATTTACACTGCTTATCAAATTAGAAATAATATAGGTTTATACTCCTATGTTTATATATATAAACTTTAACATTATCTAAGTTCTATCACCTTAATTTATTAACTAAAATAAATCAAACGTATAGTTTGTCTTCTCGGATTTATTGTAAACTCCTCGATAGTCGTGTGTCCTCTTTGATGGTAGCTCTGTTATCCGTCGGTCTTACGTTTTCACGATCATAGCATCATGTCGTATCGTTTAGTACGTTCTCTTTTAAAGTGTCTCTTTTATTTGGTGTGTTGTTCATAGCTGTGTTTATTGTCTGTTTGTTCTACTTGATTGCTGCGAGTAGAAAAAATTTTGTTAATTAGCACTAAAGACGAGGAGCTGAGGACCGATAGTCAAAGCAAAAGGACTTGAGACTAGAAGATAGCAACGGGAGATTCTAAGCAGCTAACTTTAGGAAAAGGCAAGTATAACATGGAATTATCCTTGTTATCCTATTCATAATAAATAATTAAATTCATTATGCATGTATTCCCTTGTTAAGGATGACTTAGTCTTGATCCATTACCTTGGTACCCATGATATTGCATTGAGTAGTTTTGCTAGCGCTGAACATAAACTATGATCTTGTAATATGATTAATGGAATATGCAACAACACTAAAAGATGACATTTTGATTACTGTATAAAGAGGGCCAGAGCATGATGCTATTTTTTTGGTGCTCTAGTTTCTTTCCACAAGGACTCATCTGTAAGCGAACATTCGAGACTTACAGTACAACTATGAGGGCTATATGGCTCTGGCTTTAGTCAAATATGAGGACCTTTTCTAGCTTGTTAGTGGTAACCTTCATGGCGTAAAAATGGCTTGACGAATCGGGTATAGTGCGGCCTCTGTCCTTATGTGTATAGGCTGCGCGTCATTGTGCCATTTGGAAGGGGGGCTCTACATCTGTTTGTGGAGTGAATCTAATGACCCTAACTTGTTAGACGAACGTTTGAAAGACTTTATAGTAAACCCTGCTGACCTTTCTTGGTAGTGGGTCAAGAGGCTGATCACCTCAGGCGAAAGGGTAAATCACGACTCACAGTGAAAGTGTACAACCTCTGCAGAGTGTAAAACTGTTATAACAGTCGTGCTCACGGTCACGAGTGGCCTTGGACCCTTACAGAATAGATGATCACTAATGACTATAAATGTGTTTTTGCTATTCATTATTCATCTTTACATTGATCATATGTTTATTGTGGGATAAATGAAAACCTAATGCCACTCATATGATAAAACTGTGATAATTAAAAGCTAAATATAGTAAACCAGTGTCTATCCTTTTTGAGCCTCATGAACCCCATGTTATATTTGTTGAGTACGACATGTGCTCACCCTTGCTATTTCCCTACACTCCAGTGTGCAGTAAGGTGCCGCTTAGAAGAAGGATGAAAGTGTAGTGGAGTTTTCAGAAGTCTTTTCGAAGTGCTTGGCATACGAAACCCCCAGTCAGCCGTCCCTGAGAAGAATGGAGCCCGAGCAAAAGCTTAGCCACCATTCTGTGATACTCTGATAGTTGTAAGTGTTAATATAGTAAGTATTCCGTTTTATATAAACATTGTTTTGATATCTCTATTCTGTTGTTGTATGTGTGGACTTCCTGGGTACACATATAACGAGTGTTTGGTCTTCTTTGGAAAACGGGGCGTGACAGAATGGTATCAGAGTGGTGTTGACCGTAGGACGTATGCCTAGATAGCATTGGTCGATTTCTGAAAACTTATTTTGCAATAAAACTATTTTATTATCCCTTAACTCTTTAATTTTGGCTATTTCCTCATCCTTTTCCTTTGTATCCCCTCCTTGAATAGCTTCCTTTGAGCTATTTTTGCTTATCCCCATTGATTTTTGTTTTGTTGTTTTTTTAAAAAATCTAATCCCACCCTGTTCAAAAATTCAATGGCTTTTTCATCATCTATAATCTGCCATGTAGGATGACCACCATTGTTGATGAAGCACGTGTAGTGTCGATGATTGTGTTGTGTGTTTGTTTTGCTTGATGTGTTGTTTGTGTGTTGTCCTTGTTCTCGTGCTTTGAAGGTGGCCCGAAAGGTTTCGTCTTGAGAAGTAGCCCGATCTACGTTAAGTGGGGTAGTGTCATCTTCTATCCTACTTAATTTTTCAATCGATCCTAATTCTTGTCATTTTCTCCTACATCATTCCTGTCTACCCTTGGTTGTCATGATATCTTCTTTATCTCATCTTAGTGGAGGATCAACACACAAAGGACTTATCAATAGTAGCAAGCCTTAAAGAAAGTGTTGCCTTTAATGACATCGCCAGGTGGAACAAGATTTTTGATAAGTGGGGTAGCATCCGCCACCATCATCAATCTCAAGTCATGAGACAAGAAGACCCAAAGACCAATCGCTATCATAATATCATCTTTTGCTACTCCTTGCCCCTTAACCAGTCTCACCTTCTTGCCATTAATCTTTACTTTTTCTTATCAACATTTGACAACTTTTGACCCTTGTCCTTACATCTTATAAATCCTGATTCAAGGACCTACAAAGACTTGAAGATCAATTTATCCTTCTCATTGGTCTCCCTGAATGGTAAAACGGAAGACTAGTCTTTACCTTTCTTTAACCAATGCTAGTCTGTCACTTTTTCGTGATGTCTCATAAATCTTGAATCCAAGAGTTTTGAGCACATTAAGATATCTCTTTATCTCTTATGTTATCTCTTGCTAATCTCCACCCTTGTTTTTACACCATATAAAGTGAAGACTCGATGATCAACCTTGATCTATCTTTTCAACCTCTTTTGATCTTCCTTTCTACCTATGCTGACCTTCAATATTTTGACCTTCTGTCATTAACTCGAATCAATCTTAACGATCAATTCAATGTTCTCTTGTCAACCTATGATAATCCTCGACACTTATATCCGAACTTGTCAAAATGTCTAAAAATAATCTTATTGGTCTACTTTATCTTTCTCCCTAGTCTCTTCGAATCTCGGGACGAGATTCCTGTTAAGTGGGGTAGAATTGTCACACCCCAAAATTTCTAATTTTTGGTTGTGCATAGAAAACACTAAATAAAATAAATGTTTTAATATTCGGATAAAATTTCCTAAGTTTAGTTTATGATAGCATCAATTAGCTATAAAAAAATGAAAAAAAATAAGAATCTTTAAATTTTTCTAAACTAATTTGACGGGCTATTGTTTGATGTGATGTTTGCTCGTTAATTCTTGTGTGTTAAGAGCGAACAAAGTCTTTCAAAATGCGTTTAGTGAATCGATCTTTCTTCTTCAGCACGTCTTTGCCTTTTTCCGCATTCAATATTCCTTGTTTCTCATCTTAAGTTCTCATTGGGAGTTTCCTAAAATCTTTTCTTTATAACGTAAATTATTCCTTTCAGTTCCTCATGTGTCAATCAATCTCAGTGAACTCTTCGAGAATTGTTCTGGCTTTTTCTAGAGCTAGTTCACACTTTTCTACGAGCGTTATCTAATTTTTAGATGCTCCAAAATATCTTTTCATGAGCTCCAAATACTTTATTTTGGTTCCTTATGTTCCATAATGTCTCTGAGAATTTTCCCTAAATTTTGGGAGCTTTCGGAGTATTTTTCGTGGCTTAAATAATAATTTTAGACTTTTCTGGAATTATTTTATCCATGAAATTAATTAATTCCGAAAATAAATAAATATCTTATTTTTCTCAACGCTCAAAGCCTGCAATAATCATAAAGGCCTATGTCTTTATTTACTAATGGGCCTTAATGTCTATTTAGACCTATTAGTGGAGGTGGACGGTGCAATATCAATTAGTACCATATTGCTAGTCGATGTGAAGGTGAAGAGTTTTCCTCCCTATAAGTATGTACGTACCCCATGGGCAAAGCACACCAAAACTACCATAAGAGGAGCCCCTAGTTTGAGAAATCTCTCATGTAGTAAATTAGATATTTCTCCTCCTTGTGTCGCCCCAGGCCGAGGCCCTTCAGATGGATGGAGGTAGAAGATAAAGTATTTGCGGTTCTACCACTGGTTCGTAATATCTTTGTCGTTTCTTCGTTTTAATTTTGTTTTGCTCCGTTTCATTTGCGTTAGTTTCGTATAGTTGCGCTCTACGTAGTAGTGCTGACGTATATCGCGTCACCCAATTATTAATTTATTGATTTACGTGCAATATTTATTTAATGTATTTTTAACTAAAAGTAACCTAGTGTAGTAACTCGTTCTTGTGATTTTGCGATCATGCCAACCGAAGCTGCATGCTATCGGCGTAGACGTGTTACATGCTAGTTATATATAAATTAAATATTAATTTAATTGACATGCAATTAGTTCTATGATTAAAAATAATCTAGGTTTGTAAATCCGTTCTTGTTACGATAGTTTCGTAGCGTCGCGCTCTATACAATAGCGATAGTTTTTGTGATGTCACTCAAGTATGAATTTATCTATTTAAATGTAACTTGATTAATATTTATTTAACAGCTTTCTAACTAAAAGCAACATAGGGGTATAATTTCGTTCTTGTTACTTCGTAACTATGATGATGTAAGAGACGCATTAGCAACGTTATTTACCATGTCACGTTATGTGTTTACAAATTAAATTATGTTTATTTGATTAATGTTTATGTCATGCTCTTTTAAATTAGAAACGACTTAGGTTCATACATAGAACATTCTTAAATAAATGTTAACTTGATTAATATTAATTTAAATGTTTCTTAATCATAATTAGTTTAGTTAAACATGAAGCATGTAGTTAATTTAACTAATATTTATCTAATGTCTTATCAAATTAAAAGTAACTTTGGTTTATAATTTGTCTTTTATAAATAATCAAATGCTATCATGCTTAATAAGAACTTAAGTGTTTCTTAAATAGAACTTGTTTAGTTTATGTAAGAAACATATAATGATTCGATTAGCTGTTATCACCTTCTTTATGCTTTCTAATTTATAAATGTTTAAATGACTTAAACACTAAATAAATATTTATAAATAAAATATGAATAAGGTTAACTTCATCTTTTATAATTCCATGTAAATTGGTTAATTCAACTTAGGATAGTTCTCTAAAATGTCCATTACCTTGACATCAGTAGCAAGTGTTTATACACGTTTAATTAACGTCAGCCCACAGATCACCTTGTCTATCTATTATTTAATTGATCAAAAGTTGTGTTGATGTCGTTCGTTGTCATTCATGACCATAAATCATATCATCTTGGAGCTGCTTAGGCTGCCTTTTTAGTCTGTACTCATATATCTCCGTCATTGCCTTCAACTTCCGTATCTTAATCGCTTTAGCCTTGCCTAAATTGACGTAGTCTACTGTACGTATGTCGACGACGTTTAACATGCTACATATGTTCTAAATTTTAATTTAAATATTAATTTTAACTAATTTCTGTTTGCACTGCTTATCAAATTAGAAACAATATAGGTTTATACTCCTATATTTTAACTAATTTCTGTTTGCACTGCTTATCACAAACACCAATTGGATGGCACCATTTGAGGCCTTATATGGGAAGAAATGTAGGACATCACTCAACTGGGTGGAGGTAGGAGACCGTGGTTACTTTGGGCCTGACTTTATCCTAAAAGCAAGAGAGAAAGTCGGAATTATTCAGAGTCATTTGAAGGCAGCTTAAAACCATCAGAAAACCTATGCAGACAAGAGAAGGAGGGCCTTTGCAATTTGAAGTGGATGATTATGTGTATCTTAAGGTGTTTTGCATGAGAGGTGTGCATCATTTTAGGGTTCGAGCAAACTTAGCTCCTTGCTATGTTGGACCTTACAAAATATTGGCCTAGTGTGGTTCTATTGCCTACCGTATCCAGCTCCCAGATATCTTGTCAGCAGTCCATAATGTTTTCCATGTCTCCTAGTTAAAAAGGTGTTTGTGAGTCCCTGAAGAAGTAGTAGAAATTGAAGGGCTTCCTCTCCAACCTAATCTTTCTTATGTTGAGCATCCTGTCAAAATATTAGATAAAAAAGAAAGAGTGACTAGAAACAACGTGGTGAAATTTACAAAGTCCAATGGCAAAATAACTCGAAGGAGGAAGCAACTTGGGAACTAGAGAGCTATATTTTGAGGCATTATCCTCATCTCCATTCCATTTTTTCACCAAGGCAAATAGTTAAGTTGAAATTTATTTCTTACCTCTTCCCACACTGGGCACATGGAAATCTTGGGTCAAGATTTTGTTAAGGGGTAGAGCTGTAACACCCTTGGTGTTACCGCTTAAACAACTCACTAAAGCATGTCATGAGCATCTTAGTTATGTGTTTCTGCATGTGTTAAAGTGTGTAGAACAATTCTAGCAGCTTAAAATAATTAATAAAAATGTTAAATAGAAGTTAACGCATTAGTTCGTGTTGTATCACTGAGGGTTCAAAAATAATTTTTATTAAGCAAAAATGCTATAGAACATATATGTGAACCGTAAATCAAGTTCGAAGTGCTAAATGGGTAGATGAGAATGCAACTCCTGTCTGAGCAAAATGTTTTTGGTAGCTAGTACTTTTGGTTAGTTGGAAATTGAACTTGGAAATAAAAATCAGCCCTAGACTTAGAATAATTTCAAGTCCAAAAACAGTTCGATGACACCAAGTTCACAAATTTATTATGTGGAATTTAGTTAAGTAGTGATGTCCTGTTTTAGCTTCTCTTGATAGCCCTATGTACCCTCTTTCTCGTGGTTGGGGTGGTGAAACGTGAATCGAGCTAGATTAGTTTGTATACACGCTTTAAAATCCGTGCACGTGCACTGCCTCGGGCCATTTGGCTGGGAGTGCACGATCACCATGTGCTGGGGCTCGTCGTTGCTCACTTGGCCACGTGTCTGCATGCGTCATTGCCAGTGCTGGTTGGCCGGGCCTGTCCCTGTTCTGGCAGTGGCTTGGCGTGGCTGGCTGCTGGTGGTCGTCTACTCAGCCAGCTGCTGAACGTGCGCCGCGGCCACTGCTGCCCCACCATTGCAGCACTGCTGCTGCTGATCCCTCTCGTCTGCACGCATGTGGGTCTGTCCCGCCTGCCACCGCCATCACCCCGCATGGCCACCTTGTGTCGTGCACCTGGCCGCGCTGCCCCACTGCCCTCCCACGTTGCGCGCAGTGATGCGGCAGCTGCCAAGGTCTATTCGAGTCACGTCCACACCCTGTCCCCAACGCCGCTGCTGTCCAGCTAGTCGCTGTTGAGCCAGAGGTGACCCGAGCGCTGATCCATCTTTCCCTCTTCCCCTGCCGCCATGGCCGCTTGAGCCCCTTCCTGTAATTCATTAGAGAGGGACCACTAACGCTCTATTTCTCTATGCCCTCGACTTCACAGTGAAGTCGACTGACCAACCGATCCCACCCCACCCTGAGCATTGCCCCCACCGAGCTCCAATTTTAGAGCTGTGCCCGGCACCGTGCCATTAAGACCGTGCCCACCCATCACTGTGGGCAGCCCCCTCGGACCACCTAGAGCCAAATTGGCCGTGCCACTGACTCGCCTCCATCCCCTTGTCACCCTATGCCCCTGCCCCGAACCTGTACCACCTCCTAGATCCCGCTGACGCGATCGCACTGCCGCGGTGCGCCACCATAGCGGTCGGGCGCACGTGGCCAGGCTTCCTCAGGTGATCTCCGGCTGTGACACCACTTCGGCTTGGTTCGTGGTGAGTCACTGGAGCTCACCACCACCTCTACCACTCTCTTTCACTACGTGACTCACCGGAACATGGCTGCCACCACTGCAGGTTGCCCGCCGCCGTGGGGAGGCCACCTTACCTCGTCTTCGACCTCCGAACCGCTGCTCGATGCCACGCGTCAACCTCTAGGTGAGCACCGACCCCCTAACTAGGCTTGTGGTCCCTATTGGCCGGCGAGCGCAAGGAGCTCTGAGGACCTCCCTGTTGCGAAGGAGAGATAGTGCGAGGGCCTTAGTGCTTAAACATTGACTGCAAAAATAGTATGTTTGGTGTTCGTGTAAAACGGCTTAAGTCCAATGACTCTTTAGCAAGTTTACCGGTGCGCGCAGGCTCCCCATCTTGGGCCGCTTTCACGCGTGGGCCACCCCCGTCGTGGGCCATGCTAGGCTGCTTTGCTTTCTCTTTTTCATAGAGTAGAAATAGCTTTATATTTTACATTCTGAGCTAAAGTTTGATAACTAATTTCAATTCGTATAGGTGTCTAAAAATTGTGAAACCACTTTAACTAAGTTCCTAAATTCATGATATGTCTGACTATATAATTAGTTTATACGTATCTATGATGAGGTCGAGGTCCACAAAATCATTTAAAAAGGATTAACGTTATTGTGATAATAACTATAGGAATTGTTGTGGCATTTTGGTAATAGCTTTGATCATGAAACTTTTATAGTAGTTTTGTGGTATATTTATGTGCCTGTTGTAATTTTTGTAGCTTCAAAATAGACTGTTGGCTAGGGTAACTAAATATCCATCAAAACTAGTATGAATAGAAGCATAATGTCGATTTATAAAATGAAGCACTTGTAAGATGAGTAGACATCTTGCTTGATGAAGATGATAGATACCTTACTATCTTGGTCATTAGGGCTAGCTTAGTAGCTTAGCATGTGTAATTGCATTTTAAGAGTTGCTATTGCCTAAATACTAAATACTGCATCATTATCGCATGCATGTAGAGAACGACCTGGTGGAGTTTGTGACTGCCGGGGAGCAGGAGTACGATGAGGTGATCGAAGAGTATGAGGAGGAGGTATTCGTACAGGAGGAGTTTTCGGAGCCACTCGTGACTGACACCACTGACACTGTGCCTGCCTAAGGCGAGCCCCGATGCATAACCTTATTTTGATAATCATTGTATATATATGTTGTGCATTTACGTTGCATGAATTTTATGGAAACCACATGCATATATATATATATATATATATATATATATATATATATATATATATATATATATATATATATGTTCCTATGAGTCTTACTAGTGCATGATTGGGTAGTTGCTATGCTTAGGTTTATCGGTAGCCTAAGGACCTGCAGTCGCTCGCAATAGGCGAACATTATCACTCTCATAATAAAAGAATGAAAAGGAAAATGGTGACCGGGCAGGGATATGGTATAGGTAGTGGTGGGTGCGACAGGTTTTGTCCCACAGCCATGGGGCCTAGCTTGGTTGCACTATTTTCCCTGTCCGTGTCGATTGAGGACCGTCCATTGCGTTGGACACTAGTCAAGTCACAGACTTATTATCCCGAGCACATACTTGCTTATGGGAGCGGAAAGGCTTGTTACTCTCTTATCGTGGGTTCTGGATCTTTCCGGACTGACTGATTGGAGGCGGGGATAGGTGGAGGTCTAAGCACCGCGCTAAGACTGGGTCTCAAGCGTGGGGGCTTGGATTCCAAGTTTGGACGGGGATCTAGACGCCTCGACAGGAGTGGAACGGGTTGGTCTTGCTTGTGCCTGGGATACAAGTGAGGCGTGCATTTTTTTGGGTACCTAGTTGGGCACATTGATTCGTGAATTGTTGCTTCTATGTGATGGTACGACTTGACTATGGTCTGGCACCGTAGTAAGAACTAGCATAAGAACAATGGGAAAATGGTGCTGATTGCTCAACCCTTGCTTGAAAATAGAATAGGTGCTTATATAGAATGTTGGATAATGAACTAAACCAGACTGCTAATAATCTAAGAAAATAAGGACACTCTTAGTATTGCTTTCCGCAAACCAGGAACCCACAAGCCATAAAGCCTATCATATTCCTTGAGAGTCGGGAACTATATTCCCTAGTCAGGTAAGTCTTGCAAGTACATTGTGTACTCAGGGTTTATTTTACCCTTGTTGCAGGTGCACCTTGAGAAGTTAGTCCTTGTGTGGAGGATTCTTCTGGTGGGCACAAATGGATCCTTGTATGTTACCTCTAGGTGTTTATTTTATTTCACCGTTTAATTATCGCACTCTTAACTCTGATATTGTAATAAATAATTTCTAAGACTCTCTGTTGTATGAAATGGACTAAGTATTGTAAGGTTGTACTCATTATTGGATCCTGGATGAAAAATGTGGATTGCTTTGAGTTCTCCCGTTGGGTGTGCTCGACGGAACTGTCTGGTTTAGCTCACTTTCAGGGTACTTAGTGTCTAGTGAAAGACAAGTGCCTCTGAAAGCGTGCTAAATCGGGCGGTTTGTCACACCCATTTAAAGACCAAATGGAATGCATACTCTTATGTGTGCCTAGAGATCAATCACACATAAGTTAACAAATTATAAAGGAAGTATCATCATAAATGTTATTACATCACGATTATTAACACATAGTCTTTACACAAATATAGCGGAAGTAAAAATATAAATCTCTCGTGGTTGCTCCAAACACAGGCACATTGACTGGTTGACTGCAAGTCTAGTAATCTTCAGGGAAGTAGGAGTAGTAGTCACTATTTGCACCATCTGTTACCCATCCGGGATTTTTATCCAAGTAAGAAAAATAAACAAGCGTAAGTACATCTCGTACTCAACAAGTGTAACATGGGGTTCATGAGGCTCAAAGGCATGACATTGGTTTATCAGTATGTAGCTCTTATTTAGCATAATTTTAACATATCAATAGCATCAATATGTCTCAATATAAACAATAAACATATGATCCATGTAGAATGATTAACGAATAGCAAAAAACACATTCACTATTAATGATCAACTATTCCATAAGGGTCCAAGGCCACTCGTGACCGTGAGCACGGCTATTATAACAGTTTTACACTCTGTAGAGGTTGTACACTTTCACTGTGAGTCGTGTTGCCCGTATTCCCGGGTTAATTACTCCCAAAACACTCCCAAGGTGAGCAGGCAGAGAAACACTATGAAGTCTGTAACGGATCAACGTAATTATACGAGATTAAGTAAGAAAATCTTCCACCGAGGTGGTTAATTTAACAAACTTAAGCCCGTATAACTCGAGATTCCGTGAAATCACGAAGGATTTCAAACCAACCAACATACAACCAAGATCGTACTGATTTAGCAGCCACAGTTCACATGATATATAGAGTTCACCATAAAAGTGGAATACATCGGAGTTCGAAATAAAAGTTATTACAACATAGTTCAACATAAAGTAGCGGAAGCGAGTAGTTTTACACACACACACACTTAGTTCAATTACAGTGCCAGTAGATAGTCATGGTCCACAAAAGCAGTAGATAAGACAAGCAGAACGACCTTTGCCCAAGGTCCTAGTTGTCACCCATCGCCGGATACAGACAGTTGGAGCAGTACCCATAGTACATCTGACCATCTGCAACAACAATGGGAACAACGCCCTGAGTACGAGAATGTACTCAGCTAGACTTACCCATCATAAACCAGAAATAAACATGACACCAAGGAGCATGCAAGGCTTTGTATAGTGGACGGGCTTGACTCATTTGCGAAAAGCATAGGTTATTATAAATAACTGAATTACGTACTTTGGCATCATTTTTATGATAACCTATTTAGGCTAGATAAGCACCTATTGCTAAAGCAATATCTTGATACAGCATTAACAATCTAGATTACCATATCATGTTTAGCATTTCCAATACCACTCACTTAACCAACAGTGTTCCATATTTGTTACTACGATGCCATAGCTCGAGTCAAGTGCTCACTAACCGGGAGTGACGGCGATTCGAATCGAATTCCTATCCAGCTGGAGATTTATTCCTCACACAAACCATGTTTCCCCCGTCAGGGTCGCGTAGATCACCAATGACACTTTCCAAGAAGCCGCGGGATAACAATCATGGATCGCACTACCCAGGGACCGCCCGACTGCCAGGACGCACCTTGGGCTCACTCTTCGCATCCCCGTTACACCCCCTTCAACACCAGTCTGCCAACCCGAGTTTATCCCGGCTCGAAAAGTGTCACTAGCTTCGCGGTCGAAAGGTACTTTATTCGGCCAGCTAAATGTGAGGCATGCGTTCAACATGACAAGAGGGACGAGCAACGATCGGTCCTTAATTGACACAGACGGAATCACTATAGTCCAAAACCCTATAAGACTCCGCCCGGTCTCCGTTTATCCATCAACACTTGGTTACTTTTCATGATCACAATTACAGCTAACCATAACAAGGTATCCACCTATAGCTCGCAGGTGACAGGAAATCACCTGACTTCTACCGGTCTAAGCATGGCTAAGCAATTTACTCGATCCTGGCCTAACAAGGTAACGGTAATCCGGTGGACAAGGATAATAATGCAACAATGGTTTCACTCAACTCCTATAACCTAATGCAACAAGATATAACTATAATTCAGATGATAAAGAATAGCTTTTATAAAATAGGAGACTTAAAATGCTCCGGGGCTTGCCTCTTTTGAACGAGCTAGGATGGTGGTCGACGCACTCTGGTAGTTCCTCGCCTGGCTCTTCCTCCTCGGGCACCTCCTGTGCCTGGGGCTCCTGCTGGTCCGTCCAAGCCTGCTCCTCCGGTACTGCTACCTGCGACTCCTCATGCGATCCTGTATGATGTAGTTGCATAAGTAAATATGCGAATGATGCATAGGAATATGGTGGAGTGCTTTGATAACATGAGATGCAGATGAACGCATGGAAAGAGCAGTTTGGATATAACTACATCTTCTACAAGGTAGTCCACGTCATCCAAGAACATGTACCCTAAAGCATGCATATTGCAGTTCCACTAATTATCATACACCTTACACAAGCAAGTGACCCTAAATGACCAAATCTCACCAACCTAACTCATCCACAACATCAGCAAGGCATAGTGATGCTTCAAAGATACACCAAACATATTTTATTATTCTTGATTTTTCATAAAGAATAATCATTTATTCCCTATTTAACTAGGGTTACACAGTAACACCTATCTCTGGTGTAGATAAAAATCTACAAAAATTACAGTAGAGTACTATTACCCTAACTAACCTACCACTAAATTTTCATGAGAATTGCATAAGTAAAACTACCTGTACAAAATAAACAAATTATAGCCCAAAAGTGAGCATGAAATTATTTTATACTAGGAAAAGTATCAAACAACAGATTTCACATTTTTCCTAGGTTACCAACAGTAAACTAACATACTACAAAAATTATCATATGTATGTTTTATACAAATTTTGCCCTTTACTAAAAATAACAAATATTACCAATTAAAAGCATTTGAACTACACTTCAAAAATTTCCCACAGAACATGCTTCACTAGTATTTTTCCTAGCAAGTAAATCACTAATAAAGACTAATGCAACAAGAATCACATTTTTCCCTTCAATATTTTATTTACTACATATTTTCTAAAATATCAGCATTTATAGCAATTAAATAAATTTGCACAACAAACAGTCACAAAAATAACATGAGATATTTTTAAACTGTAGATCTATTCAAGAGGAACATTTCAAACTTTATTTCATAATTTTTGGAGCTATAAATCTTGAGATACACATTTTTAAAGCCTTAATTCAAAACTGGAAATTCATTTTCTAAATCATTTCAAAAATCCGGCAGTCAAAATGCTGGGTACACCCCGCTCGATTTCCCCGAACCCACACACAGGCGCTGAAAAGGGGGACCCGCGGTCAGCCGGGCCCCACCTGCCAGTCAGCCAAGGGCAGGGGCGGCGCTGGCCGGCGCCTTTCTCGCCGGCGGCGAGCCTACCGATGGCGAGGTCACCCCCAGAGGATTCCCCGAGGCGAGGCGAGCACAATGACGTGAAAAACGAAGGCAGGGCTGCGCTCTAGCGAGGATGGCGGGGGTCACCGGCAAGCGGCGGCGCTGCTCCACCGGAACCCACCGGGTCCGGCCACGACGAGACCAGTGAGGGGCGTTAGCGCTACGCGGTGGAGCGGGAGAATCTAAGCAAGTGGAAATTAGGGGAAAAGAGGGGCGCTGTGACGGTGTTTCGCGCGGAGCCGAGCTCCGGCGAGCTTCGCCATGGCGGGCGGAGACGAAGGCGGCCAATTTGGCCTCCTCACCTGCGGAATTGGCGAATTGAGGGCACGGCGAGGAAGAGCAAAGGGAGGTGGAGGCTCTGGTGAGACGCAACCTAGCGAGGCGCGGCGGTGGGGGAGCTTGGAGGGCGGCGGCAATGGCGCGCGGCCGCGGCTCCGCTGCGGCTGTGGCTGGCGCTCAGTGAAGCGAAATGGGAGGGAATGAAGGGAGCAGCTGAGGCGGGCGAGCGCGTGGAGGGGGGGTGAGCCGGCGCGGGGGACGTGGGGGCCACCGGGGCGCGTGTCGCGCGGCGTCGCCGTCGCTCGGCCACGCGGCGGCCGAGTGCTGCCGCTGCGCCACGACGTCGTGCGCGGGCGCGCGCGCGGGAGGGAGACGACGCGGGCGCGGGCCAGGCCGCCAGTGAAGCTGGGCCGAATGGGAAGCCGAAGCCCACTAAGTGAAAAATCCGATTTTTCTTTTATAATTAATATTTTCAGATTATTTCTTTGTTTCAAATTTGAATTTGGAGATGAAAAAGGGGATTTTAGAATTTTGGCCCAAAATAAAAGTTGTTCAAAATTTTATTCTCTACAACTTTCATATGGAGCATTTTTCAAAATTCTCAATAGATTTTGAATTTGGGATTTAAAGCTAGATTAAAAATCAAAAACTCATTTATTTAGAATATTTTTAAAACCGAATTTGAGGAAAACTTGAATTCAAGAATTGCTCCAAAAATCAACTTGATTTATTCTAGATTATTTAAAATTGCTACTTCTCAAAAGTACACCAATTTTTTTGACACTTGTATCAAACTTAGGGTTGCCATTTATTTGTTTTTTCAAATTTAATTTGAAAGAGCTACAATTCAAACAATGCTAATCATGAAATGATGTTGAATGCTTATGCTTTGAAATGATAATGCATGCTTAACACCTAGGGGTGTTACAACCCTCCCCCTTATACGAATCTCGTCCCGAGATTTGAGTTACGAACCATTTATCGTAAAAATCTTTATAAGCGGTTTGAAGATATTCTCCCGTTTCCCAAGAAGCATCGCTCTCATCATGATGACTCCACTGAATCTTGTAGGTTGTGACCACCTTATTTCGAGTGACTCGGTCCTTGGTATCCAGGACTCGAACTGGTTGCTCACGATATTCCAAATCTGCCTTGATCCGAATACCCTGAGGTTGTATTCTCTCCTCTGGAACACGCAGACACTTCTTCAATTGGGATACGTGGAAGACGGGAAAGATCGAACTCATCTCTTCTGGCAACTGCAACTTATACGCCACGGGACCCTTTTTCTCTATGATCTGGTATGGCCCTATATATCTAGCAGACAACTTCTTCTTAATTCCAAACCGTTTCTTCTTCATTGGGGTAACCTTCAAATAAACATAGTCACCCACTTGGAAATCCAATGGTCTTCTTCTCTTATCCGCATAACTCTTCTGACGAGACTGTGCAGCTTGCATGTTTTGTTGGATAAGACGAACCTTTTTCTCTGCCTCATCTACAAAATCAATTCCAAAAAACCTTCTTTCTCCGGGCTCTACCCAATTTAACGGTGTCCAGCACTTCCTACCATACAAAGCTTCAAAAGGTGCCATCCTAATACTCTCTTGGTAACTGTTGTTGTAAGCAAATTCTGTCAACGGTAACCAGGATTCCCATGAGCCTCTGGATGATAGCACACAAGCTCTAAGCATATCTTCTAGTACTGCATTAACCCTTTCTGTCTGCCCGTCTGTCTGTGGATGGTAAGCTGTGCTACGAATCAGACTAGTGCCCAAACCTTGATGAAGATGTTCCCAAAAGTGAGAGGTAAACTGTGAACCACGATCGGACACAATCGTTTTTGGTATCCCGTGCAATCGGACAATCTCCGCAATGTATTTTTCCGCATATTGAGGTGGTCGAAAACTTGTTTTGACTGGCAGAAAGTGAGCTGACTTGGTAAGGCGATCGACTATTACCCAAATGGAATCATGGCCCTTCTGTGTGGTGGGGAGACCAGTGATAAAGTCCATACTTATATCATCCCACTTCCAATCGGGTACCGACAAAGGTTGCAGATGTCCTGCAGGTCTCATGTGAAGAGCTTTAACTCTACAACACATGTCGCAACGAGCAACGTATGCTGCAATCTCCTTTTTCATCTTAGTCCACCAATAACGGGGTCACAAATCTTGGTACATCTTACTACTTCCGGGGTGAATAGATAGCTTAGAATGATGGGCCTCATCCATCAACTTGTTCTTAAGCTCTCTATCCTTAGGTACTACCAGGCGATCCTTAAACCATAACACTCCTTGGTCATCCAATCGAAAGTGTTTGGTGGGTTCCCTCTTCATCTTTTCTTTGATATGAAAGATTCCCTTATCTATTTTCTGACCATCAATGATCTGGCTTTCCAGAGTACAACTGATCTGAATATTATGCAACACAGTAGGATGTAACAAATTGAACCCTTCTTCAAACAATGGTTGCACATCAATAGCATGGGATTTTTTGCTCAGTGCATCTGCTACTACATTAGCCTTCCCAGGATGATAGTGCACGTTCAGATTATAGTCCTTTATCAGCTCTAACCATCTCCTCTGTCGCATGTTCAACTCAGATTGGGTAAAGATGTATTTGAGACTCTTATGATCTGTGAAGATATTACACACATTACCCAACAGGTAGTGTCTCCAAATCTTTAGAGCATGCACCACTGTTGCAAGCTCTAAATCATGTGTAGGATAGTTAACTTCATGCTTCCTCAATTGTCGTGAGGCGTAAGCAATGACTCTTCCATTTTGCATTAGCACACATCCTAACCCATTCTTGGATGCATCACAGAAAACATCAAATGGCTTTTCTATATCTGGTTGGGCCAGAACAGGAGCAGTGGTCAACAACTTTCGCAAGGTGCAGAAAGCTGCTTCGCACTCCTCTGTCCATACAAACTTATGATCCTTCTGTAATAGGCTTGTCATTGGTTTGGCAATCTTCGAAAAATCCGGTATGAAGCGACGGTAGTAACCGGCTAAACCAAGGAAACTGCGAACTTCATGAACTGAAGTTGGTGACTTCCAGTCCATAACCTCTTGCACCTTACTAGGGTCTACAGAAATGCCATTTTCAGACAACACGTGGCCGAGAAAAGGAACTGTCCTAAGCCAGAACTCACACTTGCTGAACTTAGCATACAGTCGATGTTCTCTGAGTCTAGTCAAGACTATCCTGAGGTGTTCTGCGTGATCTTCTTCATTCTCTGAGTATATTAGAATGTCATCAATGAACACAATCACAAACTTGTCCAATTCGGGCATGAAAACCGAATTCATCAGGTACATAAAGTATGCAGGAGCATTTGTCAATCCGAAAGACATGACAAGATACTCGTACAAACCATATCTGGTAGAGAACGCAGTCTTATGCACATCTTGCGGCCTAATCTTTATCTGATGGTACCTGTTGGGCATTCTTAACGTCACTACCAAAAGTAGACTTAGTTTTCTAATTCTGATAACGGCGCCAAAAATGCCAAACCTATCCCTCATGCCACTTAAGCCAAGTTGTCATCCCCAGCATGACACGAGAGACGCGGTATTGAAATATGCAATTGCTCATCAAGATAAATAATAAAAGGGATCTGCAAGCGCACAGATTAATACCGATGTAGCATTTTAACCGGGAAGTATTCCAGGTATCGTTATTTATATTTTTACCACTGGGAAGGGATTTCTAAGTATCATGGTTGATAATGGAATGAGAATATGGAACTGAGTACACATCATTGCATGTATAACCGAGAGTATTTATCAATCTCTTTATACAGGTATAAATGTCACATTAAGTAAAGGTAAAGTGATAATGGTGACAAAGATAATTAATCTGATCAGCTAGCCACATATAATAATGATAAGCACCTCAACAGATATTCTAGCAAGTCATTAGCATGGAATTAGGATGAACTACAAAGATATTCCCTAAGTTATTATTAACTATAAAGTCTAGCATATCATAGTTAGTGCAATTATACTTGGCAATCATGGTGAGAAAAGACTATATCCATGCATAGTGAATATTAGCAAGGAAGATGAAGAACATAGCAATCACTCCCTTGTAATAGTGTTGCTCTGCCTGCCCTATACACGAGAGGGGGACTATATAAGAATCAACGAAGCTGTCACTATCGCGAACTACCCCACAATCCGGCATATAGGGTGCAATCGCAGATAAATACGGTATAGACACCACGTCTACACAATAATTATCATTCACCCACTGTACACATGGATAAACGCTATACGATCCTAAGCATGTATATAATTCCAATCTAACTAAGCCAAGCATATAACTATGATAAACTAAGAACAATATAATTGCAAATATAATCAAGTAGAGCAAAGTCATAATCAATATATTGAAATAGAACAAAGTCAAATTCATAATATTGAAGAACAATGATGAACAATTGAAGAACAATAGAGGAATTACCAAGAATCCTCTTGACAGATCCGGGAACCAATCGAAGATTGACTCCTTCTAGTTCTAATCCTATGTAGCTATGCTAACTAGAGATCTAGTTGATGTGGTGGCTCCAGGGCTTGATCAGAGGCTCTCCTCCTGAATTAGGGTTTGAAGTATGAGACGAGGGCCTCTCCTCCAGGGGCAGGGGCCTTGCTTATATAGCCCTTACGGATGAATCTGGGCCGTCTGATCAAACCGACATTGAACGAACGGTTTTCCTTGATCCTCTAGGTCGGTGGAGCATAATCCTCGAGGCGGAGCCTGATTGGCTCCGGGGCCAGGGCGGGCGCCCTGTCCCCGGCTCTGTTACGCCTCCCGTTCGTTCTCGTGGCTTCTGGACTCTTCTAGATGTAAGATAATTACGTGTTCGGTTAATATCCCGTCATTAATCCGACATGTGGGCCTTTCTTCCGTATTTCCTGATAACCCCCTGCAGAAATAGATAAACAGCAAAACTCGTGGAATTCTGTCAGATAAAACCCTAAGTCTAGGTGTTGGTTTCATTTGGATCCTTTTCTCTATTTATTTGATAGTTATAATTGATACTTAAGGACCGTCAACAAACTCCCCCAAGCTTACCTCTTGCTCGTCCCTGAGCAAGGAGAGACTCAGTAGTTGCTGAAATGCCTTTGAATTTTGACGGTACACATGCTTTCAAATAGAGTCTCATCTCTGAGTTAAAGTAAACTGTCAAGACTTAAAACTTACTCATTATACCTTTCACCATGGGGCTTGCAACCGTCACCTTTGTCTTGAGCGGTTAAAAGATAGAACAGTCTAGTCAAGCACCATGTCTCTTATTCTTGATCAGCTATAGCTCTGGAGTTTTTTGCAGATTTTCAAATAAAACTCAGAGATTCCTTGTATGACTCTCTCAGGTCTCTCTTTTGTGGTATTTCTGGATCCTCACCAAGGCAGTAATGATGTCTGCCTTCTCTCAAAGCAAAGTATGTAGTATTTGTGGTATAAGGCAGAGTGACATTGCCTTCTCTCTCATCCTATTCTAATAAGGCTTTTGATATCTGGAGCTCATCGGTGGGAGATAAAGTATACATACTTACAAGACATTTATTGCATAGTCAAACCATGGATCCAGAGAAACAAGCCAATAAGTCAAATCAAGATGTGCATGTGTGGCGAATAAATGGTGTATGGTGGTAGTGATGATAACAATGATGAAAGTCTAATTCTACTTTTGCTCTTTTTGAGGGGATACGTACCTTTCTTGCTTTTAAAGCTCTTGAGGAGAATGAGGTGCTCTATATTTTCTTTTTTTTCCTCTCAGGTGGGTATCTTGTACCCCTAATTCTACTGTCGGACACTTGTCCATTTTTACCTCTCTTCTCACACTTTTTCTTTTTTTTCATCGAGGTTCCGAGCACTTGCTCCTTTTTATTTCCTCATATCTTTTTCTTTTCGAGGTTCCGGGCACTTGCCCCTTTTTATTTCCTCGTATAGAGCACTCATCTCCTTAGAACAATATAGCAAGTGGTAGTAACCAAAATAGCTTGAGCATTTATTTCACAGGGGATAACAAGAATGGGAAAATATTTTTGGCTATTCTCTCCCGGATTAGGAGTAGAATAATTTTATGTGGATCTGGAGATGAGAATGAGTGGATATATGTGGATGCGTACTTCCGGAGTAGAAGCAGCATGTATGAGTGATCGTGCAAGTGAATCTTGATTTTAACCGCATGACAAGCTCCTAAGGGTCTACACAGCTTGACTACACTCAATGCTCATAAGCAGTAAAAAGTAAAGGTATGGCTTAAAGTCTAGCAAGCATGTATGTATGGCTGTGGTAGGAACTTAAACTCTCATCATACAGGAACTCATCATGTAGCATTTTAAGATTTTCAAAGATAAAATTCTCCAGAATTCTAGCATCTCTAGGAATAGATAAACAGCAGCTCAACCTTCCCATATCATATCCGTTAACAACTTAGACTTTAGATCAAGTTCTCTTCCCACAAGTTCAGGTTTAGAGCAAGCTTTAAATGATAACAGTTGTGTCTAAACTTAGAGAGAAAACTTCAAATTTGAAAATTAGGCAAAGCAACTATTCATCATATCCATGCTAGAGTTTTATTATTTAGATTCAGTTTAGCATAGCCACTTTATTTATTTATTAAAACACACTAAGCAAAAGATATAGGTATATATATATAAGCACAAAATCTTTATTTGGTTTTTTCATAGTTATGTATATTTTTATTTTTTATAAGGTAGATGTATATATAAATATAAAGATAAAGATAGAAATACTTAGCAAGATAATAGAGGTGCTCTCCCCCAAGCTGGATCTTGACATAATCTCTTCTGATGTAGCTAGCAGATGGCGGAGATGTATTTGAAAGTCGGCAGCACCCTGACAGCGATTAGAATGTCCTCCGTCTGCTAGTCTCCTTGAATTCTGTGAAGCTCAAATAGACAACAAAGCTTTGTGGAACTGATTAAGTGTTAGCATAAATATCTAGCCTTTATCATGTTGAGCCTCCTTGATTTTTTTATGTTGTTTTTTTATTTTATAAAGTAGAAGAAAATATTTATGTATTTATTATATATATATATATTTTTTATGCCACCACAGTGAATGTACTTATGGGTTTTATGCCACTCGCATACTCACATGGGGCTTTAGGGTTTTTAACATTTTTATTTTCTTTTTAAGATAGTATGAATATGATTAACTGAGCAAACTATTTAAGATAAAGTAAATAATTGAAAGGGAAAGGATAACTACCAAGTTACCTCTTGGCAAGGCGTTCGGTGTTTTAAAGTCCTCCGAACGGGACTCTTATTCGTTCAGTCGTCCTAGGACTTGGTGGATGGCGTAGTTGGTGTTTTCGGCAGCGCCTCTTCTTCATGTACAACTTTCTTTTCTTTCCATACTTGTCTCGGTGCTTCGGTCTCCTTAGGACAGTGTTGGTTGAGTGGTATGTCTTCAGATCTTACCACTTCCCCTTCATAATCTGCCCATCCGTCCTTGATGACCTGTTGCTTCTGATTGTGGTTACGCCGCCTTCTTCTTGTCCTGACCTGCTTGGATTCTTCAAATACATAGTTAGGGTCAGTAAAGTAAAGACGTACCTTCTCAGAGGGGAAGTGCATGTGGACTTCTCCAGTTCCAATGTAAATGATTGCTTTGACAGTACTAAGGAATGGTCTTCCAAGGATGATGGGTGGATCATATTCATCTTCTCCCATGTCAATAACCTGAAAGTCTGTATGGACAAAGTGATCGTCTATCTTGACAGGGACGTCAGTTACTGTACCTTCGACCTGTCGGAATGTCTGATCTGCCATCTGGAGCTGAATATATGTTGGGTTTAAGGGCATGGTTCCGAACAGAAGTTCATAGGTGACCTTGGCCATTATGTTGACGCCCGACCCAGTGTCGCAAAGTGTCTTGTAGAAGTGGGACCCATTAATGGAGCAATAAATGCTTGGCATACCTGGGTCGTCCTTCTTAGGCAAGAACGGTGACTTGAGTTGGCGATCTTGACCTTTGTGCACGGCAGTGACCATCTTAGCTGTCTCGGTCCATACTTGCTTCTTGCTCTTGTTCCTCCTGTTGGTCCTCTTCCTTGGTTCATATTGGGGTTGCTCTGGGATTTGTGCGGTCTTGTTCTTGAAGGAAAACGTTTCCTTCCTCCCCTTGATGTAGAAACTGATCTTGGCAGCACTAGCATAGATGACAGCTCCCGCGGTGTTCAGGAATGGTCTCCCTAGGATGACGGGAGCCCTCTCATCAGAACCGGTCTCTATCACTACGAAGTCTGCTGGAGCGTACGAGGAACCCACTCGGACACAGATGTTCTTCAATATTCCTCTCGGGAAACTCAGTGTCCTATCTGCAAGCTGCAAACACATGGTTGTTTCTAATAATGGTTGTGAAAAGAGTTTTTCATAGAGTACTCTGGGCATGATGTTGACGCTGGAGCCAAAGTCACAGAGTGCTTCTGGGAAGTCTCGCATGCCGATGGAGATCGGGATGACGGGGTGTCCTGGATCGCCTCTCTTGACCGGCAGACGGTCAGTACTTACTTCCACGATAGGGTTACTCCAGTAATCTCCTGCATCAAACATGTCTACAAGATTTGTAGATTCTAGTCCTTCCGGTTGTGATGGTATACCAGGGTTAGTAGCAGGAACAGCAGCAGCTATTTGATTCAACTGAGATTCAATCATTTTATTAAAGCTAATCTGGTTCTTGATGGCAGTAGAGAAATTATCCATTCTATTATTTATATTTTCTAGTATTTTATCATTAGATGCCAATTTCTTAGACATGTTATCCATTAGCTTTCCTTGGTTGGACACTAACTCTCTCAAAGGTGGATAATTATTATTATTATTGAAAGAATTGTTACCTTGGTAATTACCTGAGTAGTTAGGCCTCTGTTGATTCCAACCTTGATTCTGCTGAGGACGGTTGTAGTAGTTGTTGTTGTTATTGTTAATGTAGTTCACGTCCTCCAGCAACTCAGGACAGTGATTGCCCGAGTGTCCAGTACCTCCACACTCCTCACAAGTCATGTGGGAGTCGTAGACGTGCATGACTTCTTTCTTTTCTCCAGCTCGATCATCGAGCTTCTTCATGAGTAGGTCTAGCTTGGCAGACAGCATGTCTACCTCCTTGAGCTGGTGCATACCTCCACCTCTCTTGCGTGTCTGAGTTCTTTCTTCATTCCAACCTTGGTTGGATGCCATCTTCTCCACAAGAGTTGTGGCTTGAGGTATGGTGAGTGATAGGAATGCTCCTCCAGCTGCAGCATCCATGGTTTCACGGGCACTGTTAATGAGCCCATGATAAAATGTCTGCATCAGTAGCCAGCTTTCCATTCCATGATGGGGACATTCTAGGATGTAGTCTTGGAAGCGCTCCCATGCTTCTGGAACGGATTCATCATGTTGTTGCTGAAAACTTGTAATCTTCCCACGGAGAGCATTGGTCTTGCCCATGGGAAAGAATTTGGCCAGAAAGTTCATGGAGCAGAGTGCCCACGTAGTGTTCTTCTCCTTTGTAGCGTAGAACCACTGCTTCGCTCTCTCCAACAGTGAGAATGGGAAAAGGCGAAGTAGTATGGCGTCTCTGGGGACTTCAGCCATGGTGAAAGTGCTGCAGATCTCCAGGAAGTGTTGAAGATGAGCACTAGCGTCTTCATGTGGCTTCCCACAGAACTGGTTAGCTTGCACCATGTTGATGAGCCCAGGCTTGAGCTCGAAGTTGCGGTCGATCTCCCTAGCAGGTCCAGTGCGGATGTTGTCCGTAGTGGGAGCTGAGAACTCGCGGATCGACTTGTTCGCCATGGCTTCGAATTCAGTCGACAAATTCCGGATGAAACTTCGGCGGTCTTCGGATTTGGATGAAGCTTTGTGCTGAAGTGTTGATGATGTCTTCTTGAGCTTGGCTCTTGTTCTTCTGAATAAGGCTTCGGGATCGTCAACAAAGTTGTCTGGAAGATGTCTTCTATTCATGCATCACCCTACAATAAATAATCAAAATGGAAAATACAGGGGTAAAATTGTATAAGAGAATTGATAAGCTCGATCAGATTAGTGATGCAAATGATGACTCAAAGTTCCGTATTCATTCCTACTTAGTAATCAACCTTCCCCGGCAACGGCGCCAAAAATGCTTGTTGGGCATTCTTAACGTCACTACCAAAAGTAGACTTAGTTTTCTAATTCTGATAACGGCGCCAAAAATGCCAAACCTATCCCTCATGCCACTTAAGCCAAGTTGTCATCCCCAGCATGACACGAGAGACGCGGTATTGAAATATGCAATTGCTCATCAAGATAAATAATAAAAGGGATCTGCAAGCGCACAGATTAATACCGATGTAGCATTTTAACCGGGAAGTATTCCAGGTATCGTTATTTATATTTTTACCACTGGGAAGGGATTTCTAAGTATCATGGTTGATAATGGAATGAGAATATGGAACTGAGTACACATCATTGCATGTATAACCGAGAGTATTTATCAATCTCTTTATACAGGTATAAATGTCACATTAAGTAAAGGTAAAGTGATAATGGTGACAAAGATAATTAATCTGATCAGCTAGCCACATATAATAATGATAAGCACCTCAACAGATATTCTAGCAAGTCATTAGCATGGAATTAGGATGAACTACAAAGATATTCCCTAAGTTATTATTAACTATAAAGTCTAGCATATCATAGTTAGTGCAATTATACTTGGCAATCATGGTGAGAAAAGACTATATCCATGCATAGTGAATATTAGCAAGGAAGATGAAGAACATAGCAATCACTCCCCTGTAATAGTGTTGCTCTGCCTGCCCTATACACGAGAGGGGGACTATATAAGAATCAACGAAGCTGTCACTATCGCGAACTACCCCACAATCCGGCATATAGGGTGCAATCGCAGATAAATACGGTATAGACACCACGTCTACACAATAATTATCATTCACCCACTGTACACATGGATAAACGCTATACGATCCTAAGCATGTATATAATTCCAATCTAACTAAGCCAAGCATATAACTATGATAAACTAAGAACAATATTATTGCAAATATAATCAAGTAGAGCAAAGTCATAATCAATATATTGAAATAGAACAAAGTCATATTCATAATATTGAAGAACAATGATGAACAATTGAAGAACAATAGAGGAATTACCAAGAATCCTCTTGACAGATCCGGGAGCCAATCGAAGATTGACTCCTTCTAGTTCTAATCCTATGTAGCTATGCTAACTAGAGATCTAGTTGATGTGGTGGCTCTAGGGCTTGATCAGAGGCTCTCCTCCTGAATTAGGGTTTGAAGTATGAGACGAGGGCCTCTCCTCCAAGGGCAGGGGCCTTGCTTATATAGCCCTTTCGGATGAATCTGGGCTGTCTGATCAAACCGACATTGAACGGACGGTTTTCCTTGATCCTCTAGGTCGGTGGAGCATAATCCTCGAGGCGGAGCCTGATTGGCTCCGGGGCCAGGGCGGGCGCCCTAGGGACTAGGGCGGGCGCCCTGTCCCCGGCTCTGTTACGCCTCCCGTTCGTTCTCGTGGCTTCTGGACTCTTCTAGATGTAAGATAATTACGTGTTCGGTTAATATCCCGTCATTAATCCGACATGTGGGCCTTTCTTCCGTATTTCCTGATAACCCCTGCAGAAATAGATAAACAGCAAAACTCGTGGAATTCTGTCAGATAAAACCCTAAGTCTAGGTGTTGGTTTCATTTGGATCCTTTTCTCTATTTATTTGATAGTTATAATTGATACTTAAGGACCGTCAACAGTACCCTAATCTCAAATCTATCTTAGAGAACACTTTGGCTTTGGACAATTGGTCAAACAAGATATCGATCCGGGGAAGAGGATACTTGTTTTTAATTGTCACTGCATTCAGTGGCCGATAATCCACGCACATGCGTAAGGAGTTATCCTTCTTCTTTTTCACAAACAGAGCGGGGCATCCCCATTCAGACGAGCTGGGACGAATCAACCCTTTCTTTAGCAAGTCCTGAAGTTGCTTCTTCAATTCTGCTAACTCATTGGGAGGCATCCGATAAGGCCTTCTCGAGATTGGTGCTGTTCCCGGAATTAACTCAATGGCAAACTCAACATCTCGGTCTGGTGGAAGTCCAGGTAACTCCTCTGGAAACACATCTAGAAACTCACAGACCACTGGAATCTGGGCTAGCAGAGTAGTTTGGACCGCACAAGATGTGCTAGCTAGGTCTACCCTCCGAGGTAGGACCACCCGAAAGGTGCCCTCCCCACTGGGTTCCTTAAGAGAGATACTCCTTCCTCCAACATCAATTACAACTCCCATTTGATTCATCCAGTTCATACCCATGATCACATCCAAAACTAACCCTGGCATGACTATCAGATTAAGCTTATATTGCCGGTTTGATATGTTTAGGGTTACTCCTTGAACTATCTGATTAGTCAACAGATCAGCCCCAGCTGAACTGATTTTATATGCACATTCCAATTCAACTATCTTTTGCTCATGCCTCTTAACAAATGCTTGACTTACAAAGGAATGAGACGATCCGGAATCAAACAAAACTACTGCAGGATGATTGTTGATAGAAAACATACCAGCTGTCACCGGTTCTCCTTCAGGGATGTCATCCACAGTGGTGTGGTGCACACGAGCTTGATACTGCGTTTGCTGTTTCTTAGGGTAGGGACAATACTTTGCAAAGTGCCCAGGTTGGTTGCAGTTAAAGCACGGTCCCTTCACTTGAGCCACAGTTCCAGATGAATTGCCTTGTCCTGTCTTTGCTTGAGGCAATGCCATCTTGAACGGCTTCTGGTTCCTCTGGGGTGGCTGAGCATTCTGATTCTTCCTTTGCGGTGGCCTAAACCTTGCACCTGGGGTAGGCGATCGATAAGCTGGGCGGTTGGTCACTAGGGCCCTGGACTGGGACGAACCCGACTCGAAAGCCCTCTTACGGATCTTGGAAGCGGCATAAACATTGTTGTTCTTCTCTTGCTTCAGATAGTCACTAACGAAGTCGTTGAAACTAGTCCTCATGTTTGTACCCACATGTTTCATCATCTTGGGACTCAAGCCTCTCTTGAAACTAGCGATCTTCTTGGCATCAGTATCCACCATGTCAGAAGCATAACGGCTCAGGTTATTGAAGGCATGCAGATATTGCGTTACAGTCTTCGTGCCTTGATTTAATACCAGGAATTCCCTAAGCTTCATCTCGGTCAGACCAGGTGGAATGTATGTTCCACGGAAGGCATCAGTGAACTCCCTCCAAGAGATATGGGCATGGGGAGGAAAAGTGGTGCGGTGATGCTTCCACCACATTCCTGCCGGACCTTGAAGCTGATGAGCTGCATACTCAGTCTTCAACACTTCAGTCATCCTCAAGAAACGGAACTTGTCTTCCATCGTATTAATCCACTCTTCTGCATTCAAGGGTTTTGCGGCTTCCTTGAAGATCGGTGGATGGGTATCCATGAAGTCCTTGAAACTGCTGTACTGATTTACTTCGTGCCCACCCGGGTTTATCCCCCGACGGGTGTTATCTGCGATACTGCGCAACGCAGCTTCCATATTCTGTTGCATGCTCTCCATGCTGCGTTGGCTTCCAAGGAATTATGTGAAAAACTGTTCTGCAGTGTAGGGTGGAGGAGGCGGTGGTGGATCACGGTCATCATTAGCAGCTGCACTGCCACCAGCCTCAGCGGCACCATACACGGTACGACGAGTGTTCGACATCTGCATGTTTCAGCAACAGTAATAATTAGGTGATGTTGTAGAAATTGCGACCGAATGCAAAATTATGCCGAACTGAATTCACTGGAGAGAATAAATTCATACAATAAAACAGGGGCACAATAAGTCATTCGAATTAACACAACATCACTAATTATATTACTTAAAGCGCACACAACTCGTCCATTACAACCAAGTTGCTAGCATACATACACTGGACTTTTGACGTTCGGATACCGCCACAAACACATCCAAGCTTTCCAACATTACATCAAGCTTTAGTCTTTCTACTCATTATTACATGCCCAAAGTGCCAACAACGCAAAAGATCATGCAGGCAGAACCTAGTAGCTAGCGCAACAACTACTAGCCTACTCATCGTGGTCGCTGTCTAGGTCAGAGACGTTGGCGTTGTCGCCAACTGCAGCGTCGTCGTGCTCCTCAGCTAGCGCCACGGGCTCTTCAGGATCTTCGTCTTCATCCAAATCCATCTCTGCTGCGCCAGGAAGGTCATAAGGGTTAAGCTGATTGTTCAGCCGATGGACCTCTTCATGCAAGTTATCATTGTACTCTTCTGCATCAGCCAGCCGCTGCTCGAGCTCAAACTGTCTAGGTCTCAACACATTCTCTGCGGACCAGGCTTCATTCCTCTGATGGAGCACATGAGCCAACATGCTCTCAGCATTCCTGTGGGCGGTGGTCAGTCGCCCAAGCTGCTCTCTCAGGGCACGTACATCTCCCTCAAAAACCATAGTCCTCTGGGTAGCCTGATCTCTCTGACGAGTCAACTGAGCCATCTCTGCGGTGAGCCTCTCAATCTCGGCGTCGTGGTCTCTCTGAAGCTGACGGCGGTCATCACGAGCCTGACCAAGAGCACTAGACACACGTCTCAGACTACCTTCCACTCCATCGAAGGCCCTCATCACTGCGAACATGGCACTCATGGCGGGGTTGTCACTGTTCTGTGCTTCCGCGGCGCTAATCTCCAGGGATCTTCCTCTTGCCTGCTGCCACGAGTCAGTGGAGGGGTTGCCCCTCGGAAAGACTCCAACTATAGCTGTTGCCAACTCCTGAGGAAAGCGATCCATGATATCCCTCAGGATCCCAAAGGCTGCCCTCTCAGCGGCTTCTTCAGGGGTCCTGCCAGTTGACTCAAAACGCCAACCGGTCCACTCAGAACCATCACCTTGGGGACGAACTACTGCCTCCACAGTCACCAAAAGTCCTTCCCCCAACCGCTCATTCGACCAAAAGTAGCGGGGCTCCATCCCATCAGGATAGCCTACATAGCTGAGCACTCTCCACAAGAGTGTAGGCATCCCAAACTCTCCAAGAAAAGTGTGGCGCTGGTGAGTGCGTGGAACAAGCTGATGACGGGGAGCTCTGCCGGTGGACTTGCGGGCTGTCTGCTTGGTACGTGCCATCTGTAGCAAAATTTTATTACGGTGGTGAGAACAGATTTTTAAGTTGGCATTTTTATCAAAATGAGATAAGCAACTTATAAGGGGAGGAACAATGCCATGAATGAAATGCACAACATGATGCATGCACGTTCCGTACGTCCTCACAAACTTAGAAAATCAATAACTACTAACGGAACAAACGGTGGCATACAACGATCTCTTGTAACATAACTAATACGTACTACTCGAAAGCGCTGTTATGTACCTGCAGAGAATCACTTCAACCCAACCTCACAGTATGAAAACATGCAAGAAAGCAGTAAAGTAAGTTACTCGCTCTACACGCATCCCCAGATACGAGTATAACGGTAACAACTACCCGAATCATCATCCTATTGACGGCATCGTCACTGCATGACGGAATTTCCCACTAATTGGATACCCTCATACGAACATGCGCATGGCACGTAAGTACTTCGGAATCACATAAGCACTCCCCTAGATCGGCGGTGTATCCGACCATGCACTCACAACTCTCACTTACCAATGCGTAGAGGTAATTGGTCCATACATTACCACTCAAGTGAATGGCACTCATACAATAGCACGCCGTATGAGCGACGAAATTTAAAATATGATGCAAACCCCCAAGTTAGTACTTAATTAAGCCACCTAGAGTCCTTATCGGGCATAAAGGATATGACCACTGGCACACTCTTAGGTTCAAAAGCTTATTTGAAACCACAGTTTTGTTTTTAAATACTCATGTGAACAGTAACATGCTAAACTATGCTCTGATACCAGCTGTAACGGATCAACGTAATTATACGAGATTAAGTAAGAAAATCTTCCACCGAGGTGGTTAATTTAACAAACTTAAGCCCGTATAACTCGAGATTCCGTGAAATCACGAAGGATTTCAAACCAACCAACATACAACCAAGATTGTACTGATTTAGCAGCCACAGTTCACATGATATATAGAGTTCACCATAAAAGTGGAATACATCAGAGTTCGGAATAAAAGTTATTACAACATAGTTCAACATAAAGTAGCGGAAGCGAGTAGTTTTACACACACACACTTAGTTCAATTACAGTGCCAGTAGATAGTCATGGTCCACAAAAGTAGTAGATAAGACAAGCAGAACGACCTTTGCCCAAGGTCCTAGTTGTCACCCATCGCCGGATACAGACAGTTGGAGCTGTACCCATAGTACATCTGACCATCTGCAACAACAATGGGAACAACGCCCTGAGTACGAGAATGTACTCAGCTAGACTTACCCGTCATAAACCAGAAATAAACATGACACCAAGGAGCGTGCAAGGCTTTGTATAGTGGACGGGCTTGACTCATTTGTGAAAAGCATAGGTTATTATAAATAACTGAATTATGTACTTTGGCATCATTTTTATGATAACCTATTTAGGCTAGATAAGCACCTATTGCTAAAGCAATATCTTGATACAGCATTAACAATCTAGATTACCATATCATGTTTAGCATTTCCAATACCACTCACTTAACCAACAGTGTTCCATATTTGTTACTACGATGCCATAGCTCGAGTCAAGTGCTCACTAACCGGGAGCGACGGCGATTCGAATCGAATTCCTATCCAGCTGGAGATTTATTCCTCACACAAACCATGTTTCCCCCGTCAGGGTCGCGTAGATCACCAATGACACTTTCCAAGAAGCCGCGGGATAACAATCATGGATCGCACTACCCAGGGACCGCCCGACTGCCAGGACGCACCTTGGGCTCACTCTTGCGTCCCCGTTACACCCCCTTTAACACCAGTCTGCCAACCCGAGTTTATCTCGGCTCGAAAAGTGTCACTAGCTTCGCGGTCGAAAGGTACTTTATTCGGCCAGCTAAATGTGAGGCATGCGTTCAACATGACAAGAGGGACGAGCAACGATCGGTCCTTAATTGACACAGACGGAATCACTATAGTCCAAAACCCTATAAGACTCCGCCCGGTCTCCGTTTATCCATCAACACTTGGTTACTTTTCATGATCACAATTACAGCTAACCATAACTCGGTATCCACCTATAGCTCGCAGGTGACAGGAAATCACCCGACTTCTACCGGTCTAAGCATGGCTAAGCAATTTACTCGATCCTGACCTAACAAGGTAACGGTAATCCGGTGGACAAGGATAATAATGCAACAACGGTTTCACTCAACTCCTATAACCTAATGCAACAAGATATAACTATAATTCAGATGATAAAGAATAGCTTTTATAAAATAGGAGACTTAAAATGCTCCGGGGCTTGCCTCTTTCGAACGAGCTAGGATGGTGGTCGACGCACTCTGGTAGTTCCTCGCCTGGCTCTTCCTCCTCGGGCACCTCCTGTGCCTGGGGTTCCTGCTGGTCCATCCAAGCCTGCTCCTCCGGTACTGCTACCTGCGACTCCTCCTGCGATCCTGTATGATGCAGTTGCATAAGTAAATATGCGAATGATGCATAGGAATATGGTGGAGTGCTTTGATAACATGAGATGCAGATGAGCACATGGAAAGAGCAGTTTGGATATAACTACATCTTCTACAAGGTAGTCCACGTCATCTAAGAACATGTACCCTAAAGCATGCACATTGTGGTTCCACTAATTATCATACACCTTACACAAGCAAGTGACCCTAAATGACCAAATCTCACCAACCTAACTCATCCACAACATCAGCAAGGCATAGTGATGCTTCAAAGATACACCAAACATATTTTATTATTCTTGATTTCTCATAAAGAATAATCATTTATTCCCTATTTAACTAGGGTTACACAGCAACACCTATCTCTGGTGTAGATAAAAATCTACAAAAATTACAGTAGAGTACTATTACCCTAACTAACCTACCACTAAATTTTCATGAGAATTGCATAAGTAAAACTACCTGTACAAAATAAACAAATTATAGCCCAAAAGTGAGCATGAAATTATTTTATACTAGGAAAAGTATCAAACAACAGATTTCACATTTTTCCTAGGTTACCAACAGTAAACTAACATACTACAAAAATTATCATATGTATGTTTTATACAAATTTTGCCCTTTACTAAGAATAACAAATATTACTAATTAAAAGCATTTGAACTACACTTCAAAAATTTCCCACAGAACATGCTTCACTAGTATTTTTCCTAGCAAGTACATCACTAATAAAGGCTAATGCAACAAGAATCACATTTTTTCCTTCAATATTTTATTTACTACATATTTTCTAAAATATCAGCATTTATAGCAATTAAATAAATTTGCACAACAAACAGTCACAAAAATAACATGAGATATTTTTAAACTATAGATCTATTCAAGAGAAACATTTCAAACTTTATTTCATAATTTTTGGAGCTATAAATCTTGAGATACACATTTTTAAAGCCTTAATTCAAAACTGGAAATTCATTTTCTAAATCATTTCAAAAATCCAGCAGTCAAAATGCTGGGTACACCCCGCTCGATTTCCCCGAACCCGCACACAGGCGCTGAAAAGGGGGACCCACGGTCAGCCAGGCCCCACCTGCCAGTCAGCCAAGGGCAGGGGCGGCGCTGGCCGGCGCCTTTCTCGCCGGCGGCGAGCCTACCGGTGGCGAGGTCACCCCCAGAGGATTCCCCGAGGCGAGGCGAGCACAATGATGCGAAAAACGAAGGCAGGGCTGCGCTCTAGCGAGGATGGCGGGGGTCACCGGCGAGCGGCGGCGCTGCTCCACCGGAACCCACCGGCTCCGGCCACGACGAGACCAGCGAGGGGCGCTAGCGCTACGCGGTGGAGCGGGCGAATCTAAGCAAGTGGAAATTAGGGGAAAAGAGGGGCGCTGTGACGGTGTTTCGCGCGGAGCCGAGCTCCGGCGAGCTTCGCCATGGCGGGCGGAGACGAAGGCGGCCAATTCGGCCTCCTCACCTGCGGATTTGGCGAATTGAGGGCACGGCGAGGAAGAGCAAAAGGAGGTGGAGGCTCCGGCGAGACGCAACCCAGCGAGGCGCGGCGGTGGGGGAGCTTGGAGGACGGCGGCAATGGCGCGCGGCCGCGGCTCCGCTGCGGCTGTGGCTGGCGCTCAGTGAAGCGAAATGGGAGGGAATGAAGGGAGCAGCTGAGGCGGGCGAGCGCGTGGAGGGGGGGTGAGCCGGCGCGAGGGACGTGGGGGCCACCGGGGCGCGTGTCGCGCGGCATCGCCGTCGCTCGGCCACGCGGCAGCCGAGTGCTGCCACTGCGCCACGACGTCGCGCGCGGGCGCGCGCGCGGGAGGGAGACGACGCGGGCGCAGGCCGGGCCGCCAGTGAAGCTGGGCCGAATGGGAAGCCGAAGCCCACTAAGTGAAAAATCTGATTTTTCTTTTATAATTAATATTTTCAGATTATTTCTTTGTTTCAAATTTGAATTTGGAGATGAAAAAGGGGATTTCAGAATTTTGGCCCAAAATAAAAGTTGTTCAAAATTTTATTCTCTACAACTTTCATATAGAGCATTTTTCAAAATTCTCAATAGATTTTGAATTTGGGATTTAAAGCTAGATTAAAAATCAAAAACTCATTTATTTAGAATATTTTTAAAACCGAATTTGAGGAAAACTTGAATTCAAGAATTGCTCCAAAAATCAACTTGATTTATTCTAGATTATTTAAAATTGCTACTTCTCAAAAGTACACCAATTTTTTTGACACTTGTATCAAACTTAGGGTTCCCATTTATTTATTTTTTCAAATTTAATTTGAAAGAGCTACAATTCAAACAATGCTAATCATGAAATGATGTTGAATGCTTATGCTTTGAAATGATAATGCATGCTTAACACCCAGGGGTGTTACAAAGTCTTTCGAAGGTTCGTCTAACAAGTTAGGGCCATTAGATTCACTCGGCAAACAGATGTAGAGCCCCCTTCCATATGGCACAATGACACACAGCCTATACACATAAGGACAGAGGCCGCATTATACCTGATTCATCAAGCCATTCTTACGCCAAAAAGGTTACCACTAACAAGCTAGAAAAGGTCCTTCTATATGACTAAAGCCAGATCCATATAGCCCTCATAGTTGTACTGTAAATCCCGGATGTTTGCTTACAGATAAGTCCTTAATGAGAGTAACTAGAGCATCAAAAGTAACCTCATACTCTAGTCCCCTTTAAACAGTAATCAAAATCATCTTTTAATGTTTATTGCATATTCCATTAGTCAGATTACATGATCATAGTTCATGTTAAGCACTAGCAATACTACCCAATGCAATATAATAGGTGTCAAGGTATAAGATCAACACTAAGTCATCCTTAACAAGGGAATATATGCATAATGATATTATTTGCGTATTGTGAATAGGACAACAAGGATAATCCCATGCTATACTTGCCTTGCTCAAACTGGTCCTCAAGATCTTGCTCGGAGAAAAACTCTTGGTCTCCAACGAATTGCTCACCGTCTATACTCGATCAACAATGGCAACCACATTCATCCAAAAACAATCATGCAAAAACAAACAAGACTATAATTAGAACAGTACATCAACAGTAATAAAATAAGATAAAAAGTCTTTAAAACTAACCTACAACTTGCTAGGATCACACAGACGCAAAGATCATGAAAAACGGAGCTAAGACGACAAAGTTATGAATTTACGAAGATTTCCTATAGAAAAATAATTACTTTAATTTAAACTCAAAAATAAATTGTCACAAACCTACTGTATAGTACTACTAACATGTAGAGCTCGCAAATACGAACCTAACGCAATTTGAACGGGTCAAATCGGAGTTAAAATGGAGATTCTACGCATGAATTATCATAATGGCAAAACTATAAATAAGTGAAAACGTATTTCTGAAGTTACCGCAATCAAAATACGTTTTATGAAAAAGAAAATGTAAATCGGGATTACGCCTTGGACTGCGGGTTCGATATATAAAAAGTTTAGGATCTCTTTAACAAAATTTCCAGCGAACCGGTAACTTCTAATTTCGGTCGTAGATTCACGATCCGACGGTCCAAATCAAGAGGTGAGGATGACTGCGGCGTTTCAGTCACCGACGGCGAGCCGCCCGGCGACGCCATGACCGGAAAACGCGATACCTCACGTTCGGGCATCGTTCAACAAATGGAAAGCACCGGGAGGAAGTACAGGACATGGCGAGCTCACCTAGAGCAAAATCGGAGCCGGGGACGAAGCAAGGAAGGCGCACGGCTCGGAGAGGCGGCGGCTAGGGCTCACGCTTGTGGTGACCGGTCTCTCGAGCACCACAGCAGCTTCCAGAGGGTGGGACAGATGTGGAGGGATGCGGCACCCGGCTTATATAGCCCTGGGGCGGTTCCAAGAAAGGAAGGAGGGGATTTGTAACACCCAAATTTTAGGAGTAATGAATTTTAAATAATTTAGATAAAGGGAATTAAAATTTAAAAAAAAATAAGTGGTGTTGCATTCATGCTGTTGCATTTATTTTACTTTGTGTTGTGGAGTTTATTTTATTTGATTTGGTTTAGAAAATCTTATTGGAATAGGTTTTGGAAAATAAATAAATGAAGAAAAGAAAGAAGAAAAAAAATATAAAACCACTTACCTGTGCAGCCGGTGGCCTGGAAGCCCAACCGGGCCGGCCTGCCTTTCTCTCCCTTTTCCCTTGGGCCATCGGGACGAGGTCTGTTTTTCCTCTGCGCTCGCGTCTGAGTGGGCCGGCCTAGCGTCGCAGTGGCCCAGTCGGCCGAGCCCAGCAGCTGCGCCCTCCTTTCTTTCGCTGACAGGTGGGGCCCGGAGGTCAGTCATCTTCATCCTCCTGTGTTCGAGCCGAACTCCGAACCAGAGAACAACCGCCGCCCTTTTCGCGATTTCCGGGATTTCCTACCCGTATACGGCAACTTGGAGCTACAAATAGGAAGTTGTGACCCTCTATTTCCCGTTTTCCATCTAAAACCCGAGCTTAATCACATGATTTTGAGCATAGGAGGTCGGAACCCTAGACTCTTTCGGTTGATCGCCGGTGGAGCTTGTGGGTAGGTTTGGGCTCTTTTTCTTCGCATTGGTGAGTTCGCCATCTCCTTCTCTTTCTCTCCGTGCTCTCCTTTTGTGTTGAGACGCTTTGAATCACGATTTTGGTGAACTCCGGTGAACCGGTAATGGCGCCGCCGCCCTATCCAAGCCGCATCCCGATTTCGTGCTGTCGTAGCCTTCCAAAACTATGTAGATAAGTTCGGGGGGATCTTGTCTTTTGAATGGTGTCGGTTGGGGGACGTTTGGTGGTCGGGAACGGCGAAGCCGAATTTTTCCGGCGAGCTCCAGTGGTCGGCTATGGTGGCCGCCGGCCGGAGGGGAAGAAGAAGCAACGCTCCCTCTCTCTTCTTTTGCTGGAGATGATTCCGGCCGTCCGATCTTGGATCGACGGTCGAGATTAGAACTTACCCCTTCGCGGGTAAAATTCATAAAGAGCCCCTTAACTTTTTAGTAATCAACCCGCCGTCCATAGCGTATTGCTGAAAATACGTTTTCGTGTTTTGAAAGCGTATTTTCTCCCGGCTAAATCAAAAATACGTTTTCAGGTATTTACAGTTTTGCCACTAGGATTGTTTTGGTCATAAAATCTTCGTTTTAACTCCGATTTGATCCGTTCAAGTTGCGTTAGGTTCGTATTTGCGAGCTCTACATGTTAGTGTAGTTGTACATTTAGTTTTGATAACTTATTTTTCGAGTTTATAATTAAGTATTTATTTATCTATAGGAAATCTTAGAAAATTCATAATTATCACGTTTTAACTCCGAATTTGGTGATCTTTGCGTCTGTGTGATCGTAGAAACGTGTAGAAGAGTTTTATAAACTTTTATTACTGTTTTGCTACTATTGGTGTACTGTTCTAATTATATCTCTTTGTTTGCTTCGTGTATGTTTGATTGGATGCATGTGTGTTGTTGATTGATGATCGAGTTTAGAAGGTGAGCAGTATCTGGACGATCCGGAGTATTACTTTGAGCCAGATCAGCAGTATCACTCGGAGAGTTTTGATCAAGGCAAGTATAACACAGGACTATCCTTGTTACCTATACATTGAAATTATCATACATGTGCATGTGCTTACCTTGACAACCTTAGAGATTATAATTTAGTGTTTGCTATCTTGATTCCTTGTCAACCTTGGGAATGCATATGGGTAGCTACTGCTAGTGCTTAAACTAAGAACAATGATTTTGTAATTTGATTAATGGATTAAGCAATCAACCATTAAGATGATTTTATTACTGTTAAAGGGGGCTAGAGCATGTGTATTATTTTGATGCTCTGGTTTCTCTCCATAAGGACTTATCTGTAAGTGATAACCGGGATATACAGTACAGCTGTGAGGGCTATATGGCTCTGGCTTTAGTTGTTTAAAAGACCTTTTCTAGCTTGTTAGTGGTTACCTTAAATGGCGTAAGAAAGGCTTGCCACGTTGGGTGTAGTGCGAGCCCCTGGCCTAGTGAGTATAGGCTGCGTTGTTGTGCCACTGGGAAGGGGGGTTCTACATCTGCCTGCCGAGTGAATCTAATGGCCCTAACTTGTTAGACAAACTTTGAATGGCTTTATATGGTTCTCCGGTGTGTGGGCTTGATCTCCCCTCTCATTTGGAAATCATGACTCACAGTGAAAGTGTACACCTCTGCGCAGAGTTAAAAACTGGTATACTAGCCGTGCTCACGGATACGAGCGGCCTTGGGGATTCTTATGGAATAGTTGATCATAATTGTTATACCATGCTTAATTATTGTTGAATATTTATTATGCTCATGTTAATGCTATTCATTATCTATATTACAATTGATCATTGTTTCATTAAAGGGATTGGAGTATCTTGTTGCTACTTAAATGGTTAATTATATAATGATTTAAAAGCTAAATGCAGTCAAACAGTGTCTAGCCTTTTGAGCCTCATGAACCCTGTGTTATATTTGTTGAGTTCGACATGGACTCACCCTTGCTATTTCCACCATAACAGATGAAGATTATGAGGAAGATTATCGTAATGAGTACTAGTCTTGGTGTCAACTAGTCAACCTTGTCCCTGTGTTTGGAGTTTCCGCTAGAGATCTACTATTAGTTATTATTATTTACAGTTCAAGACTATGTTTAAATATTTATTCGCTATGTAATAAGCACTGTGATGATATTATGTAATTTGTCTACTTATGTGTGCGATCATGTCCTGGGGCGCACATGAGTACTTTATGCATCCTATTTTTGTCCTTAAAAATAGGTGTGACAGATTGGTATCAGAGCCGTGTTGACTGTAGGACGCAAGCCTAGTTAGAATGGTCGTTAATAGCATCCATGCATCACTTATTTTATGCTTCCTCCTTTGACCTTGTTAATTACTAAATTTTTATGCTTCCTCTACTTTATTCTATTGTGAAAATACATTGATTCTATCTAATCTATGTCTAAATCTTGTAGATGCCTCCTCATCCCCGTATGTCAGCTGCACAGTACGTTGCCTGTTTCAAACCCCAGGAGCCATATGAAGATGGTGACCAAGAGCTATCTGATGCTGAATCAAGAGTTGGTGACACACCAATGGAGGATGTAGTTATGGGGTGGACCACGAAGCATCATATCATGGTTCCTAAGGCTGATGCTTTCTTCCATGATATGTTGACAAGAACCTTGGACAACTACTACTACGACTGGGAAGCTACGTTGGAGTATCGCAGTGCGGAGTATAGTCATCCATGGATGGATTCCTATTGGGAAACGGAGTTGTGGGTTAAGAAAAGGGATCCTACCACTAAGGAGCCTAAGGTGGAGTCAAAGTTCATTACCCGAGTGAGCCGGGCAACCGTAGAAATAAGCATGGAGGATGTCGCTTACAATGCGTTTGTTTATTACCATGGTCTACGCTCGGACAAGACGTTACAGGGTTTACTCCGGCATTTTCCTTGTTTCTTACATGACAAGGGTGTTTGGACCGTGCCGCTTGCAGATGATTCATCCTTGACTCTACAAGCTACAGTGGGATTAGCTCGTGAATTGGCTCTCTATGAGGTGGATTTGAAGGATGAGTTGCTGAAGGAAAAAGAACTTAAGGAGCAAGCTTATAAGGAGATTGACCAATTAAGGGCGGAGTTAGATCGTCCCAAGATTTATGAGAAGCTTAATTAGGAAATAGGAAAAAAATCCCTATGTAATAGGAATGGTAGTAGTTGCGAGTCAATTTTAAGTTTGGATTGTTTCGAGAGTCAGTTTGTGGTGTGAACAATTGTGTGATTGATGGATTGTTATTATGATAATGTGTGATTTGGATCTTTGTAATGTGTGCTAGAGTTTTTTAGACATGCCTACAAGTTCCATGGTTAAGAATATTAAGTTTGATCAAAATATATTAGTTGGTTATGAGGTGAACTTAGTTCTGTCCTTTGCTGATTTTTGGATCAGTCTGGGATGTTTTAGAAATAACTTAAAATTCGTTAATGGGAAATTTAAGAAATTTTACTGGGAATAATTAGACTTCTATATCTTTCCAACCCCACAAGAATTACTTTAATATCTCTTATGAGCTAAGAGATATACCTGTTCCAAGTTGGGGTTACTGCACAGTCTGGAATTCTGAAACAGTTTCGGTTAAGTTCAGTTTTTGGCCAATTTATTGACAGAATCAGAAAAAGTGTTGTGAATAAAAGTTGTAGATAATTTTGTAAGCTTTCCAACCATGTAAAGATCATCTGAATTGGACGTCTGTAGCTCGAGATATGACAGTTTTACTGATCTGCTGAAATTGGAATTCGCCCAGAAATTTTCTGCATTACTTCCTTATCTTGTATAAGTGAATATATCATTGGATATCTTTGAATCTCATTGCTTTGCCTTGAAATCTTACATTAGAGATGATTATGGTTATCTAGTATAAAAGGAGATGCAAGTTACTTTGGTGTCCACTAGTTTCTTTTTCTTAAGGGGGTAGCAAAGTTGTGAGAATTACAAGATAAAGGTTTTATTCGACCTAGTTCTTCACCTTGGGGTGCACCAGTTATTTTTGTTGACAAGAAAGATGGTGGTCAGAGGATGTGTGTTGATTATCGGTCACTAAATGAGGTAACTATCAAGAATAAGTACCCTTTGCCCAGGATTGATGATTTGTTTGATCAGTTGAGAGGTGCTTGTGTGTTCTCTAAGATTGATTTACGTTCTAGTTATCATCAGTTGAAAATTCGTGCATCTGATATTCCAAAGACAGCTTTTACTACAAGGTATGGATTGTATAAGTATACTGTTATGTCATTTGGTTTGACCAATGCACCTGCATACTTTATGTACATGATGAATAAGGTGTTCATGGAATATTTGGATAAGTTTGTGGTAGTGTTTATTGATGATATACTGGTATTTTCCAAGACGGAAGAAGAGCATGTTGAACATTTGAGGTTGGTATTGCAGAAGCTTAGAGAGCATAAACTGTATACGAAACGAAGTAAATGTGAGTTTTGGTTGAAGGAAGTTTCTTTCCTTGGTCATATTGTTTCTAATGGAGGGATATCAGTGGATCCAGGTAAAGTAAAGGATGTATTGAATTGAAAACCACCTACTGATGCTAGCGAGATTCGTAGTTTCTTGGGATTGGCTGGATATTACAGACGGTTCATTGAAGGGTTTTCTAAACTTGCTAAACCTATGACATCTCTGTTAGAGAAGAAGGCCAAGTTTGTGTGGTCTGATAAATGTCAAGCTAGTTTTGAGGAATTGAAGAAGAGGTTGACTACAGCGCCTGTTTTGGTTTTGCCAGATTTGAGTAAGAAGTTTTCTATTTATTGTGATGCTTCTCGTCAAGGTTTGGGATGTGTTCTTATGCAAGAAGGCAGAGTTGTGGCTTATGCATCTAGGCAGTTGAGAAAGCATGAGTTGAATTATCCTACGCATGATTTGGAATTAGCAGCTGTGGTTCATGCTTTAAAGATTTGGAGACATTATTTGATTGGACATAAGAGTGATATATACACTGATCATAAGAGTTTGAAGTATATTTTCACTCAGTCAGATCTGAATTTGAGACAACGCAGATGGTTAGAGTTGATTAAGGATTATGATATTGAGATACACTATCATCCTGGTAAGGTTAATGTAGTAGCTGATGCTCTTAGTAGGAAAAGTTATGCCAATGAGATACGGACGTTATCTATGGACTAGTGAGTTATGTGCTGAATTTGATATTTGAATTTGGGAATTGTTACTAATACAATGGAATTAGTGATAGAGCTACTTTAGAGCAAGAAATTTACAAGGGTCAGTTGAAGGATGAGAAACTAAAGAAGATAGCGGAAGATATAGTGATTGGTAAGTCACAGGGTTTCGAATGATGATAATGGATTTTGTGGTTTGGAAAGAGGCTGTGTGTACTGAGGATCAAGCTGTTAGACAGGCAATTCTTCGTGAAGCTCATGAATCAGCTTATTCTATTCATCCTGGCAGTACTAAGATGTATTTAGATCTTAAACAGAAATATTGGTGGGTTGGATTAAAATGAGATGTGGCTGAGTATGTGGCATTGTGTGATACTTGTCAGAGGGTGAAAGCTGAGCATCAGAGACCTGCTGGATTGTTGCAACCAATGAAGATTCCTGAATGGAAGTGGGAGGAAGTTGGTATGGACTTTATAGTAGGGTTACCACGTACTCAGAGAGGTTATGATTCTATTTAGGTGATAGTAGATCGGTTAACCAAAGTTGCTCATTTTATACCAGTTAAGACTACTTACCATGGACCAAAATTGGTAGAGTTGTATATGGAGAGGAAAGTATGTTTGCATGGAGTTCCAAAGAAGATTGTATCTGATCGAGGATCGCAGTTTACGTCGCATTTTTGGAAAGTTGTACATGAATCTTTGGGAACAAAATTGAATTTTAGTACGGCAT